>JADKYC010000249.1:0-25273 GCA_019843955.1 Xylaria sp. 218_066
CCGAAGATTTATTTTAATAAAAATATAATAAAATGTTTTATATTTATTATTATAAATAAAATAAATATTAATTCTTTATTTATATTATATAAATATATTTAAAAATTTAATTTTTAAATTATTTTTATAAATATTAGCAATTATGCTAATTTTTATAAAGTTTATAAATAGTATTTCTTATTTGCTTTAAAAATAAATTAATATAATAATTTATAACATTATTATTTTAAATATAATATTGTTATATAATATGTTGTTATAAATTGCTAAGTTAACTAATAAGCTAATATATAGTTGTTAATATATTATGCTATAAGCTAATATTCTTAAGTTATAGCTAGCATTTAAGGTATTTTAGTTATATTTTTAATAGTATAAATAACTACCGGTAAAAAGTTAAATTACCGCTTATAAAAATAAAAAATTAAATAAAAGCTTAGTTTTAAACTAAACGTTTATAACTAGGATTAAATAAAAAAAGACGTTTTTTTAGCTTAGCTTAAAGCTATATAATTATAAATAAAAGTATATTTTTTTTTAATTTAAACAAAAATATAATTTGTTGTTTTATAACGTTAAAAAGGATATAATTAATATTAACTTTTTATATATAAGTATTTGTAAAAAATTTTTTATTGCTAAATATAGTTTTAACAATTTAAATTTTAATAATAAAAAAAAAATTCTATAGTTTAAAGGGCGTTAATAGGATTTAAGTAATAAATAAAAATATATTTAAAATAAACGTTTTTTTTATAGTATTATTTTTATAATAATAATTTAAGTTAAAATAGTAATAGTAAGGATTTAATTTAATAAAAATAGTATTTGTTTATATAAAATTAATTATTTAGGAATATATAATAGATAAGCTTTGCTGCTATTAATAATAAGAAATATTGCTTTAGCTATATATAATTATTTTTTTTTTATTTTAAGCTAAATAGCTAGTTTTTTAGCCTTATAATTAAAAAGATTTAATTAAGTCCGTTAAAAATATTTAATTAACTATAATATTGCTATATTAGTTTAATATAAGTTAATATTAATTAAAATATACTTTTTAAAAAAAAAAACCTAAAACTAGTATAATTCGGTAAATAAAACAGGTAAATAAATAAATATAAACCTATTAATAACTTTCTTTTATTATTTATAAATAATATAATAAATAGCTTTAGGATTTATAACGAATATATATTAAAATATATTAAAAAAAACATATTTATTAATTATATTAACTTAGTTTGTTTTTTATTAAATATAGGAAGCTTTTTATATATTATTTTATGCTTATAAAAATAATTGTTTTTGTTAGTAGTTAGCTGTTTTAAAAATAGTAAAATATATTTATTTTATTAGGTTAATGTTATATTAAAAACTACTACTATAGTACTTAAAAATAGATTTTTTTATAAAAGCTAATAAAGTTTATAATTAGCTTTTATTAATATTTTTTTAATAGTTTGTAAAAAAGCCTAGCTATAGCTATTATTTTTTATATTTTTTTATTTTATAATAGTATACTAAATATTTTAGCGTTTTTATTTTATTATATATATAGTTATAATTATTTTTATAATTAAATTGCTTATAATACTAGTTAAAATTTTTATAGTTTAATTTAAATACTAAAAATTTATAAATATTTTTATATACTACGTTTTATAATTCGAAGGAGGCATTTTAATTATATATATAGCCTTAGTTTTATATAAAAAAATAATATTTTAGCGTTTTATTATTTAAAAAATCTTTATTTAAATAATAGTTTTATTAATTTCTTAAGTTCTATTAATATTATTATCGTTTATAAGTTTTATAAAATTTAAAGGTATAAAGCTTTTTTAACTAACTTGTTAGCTAGTTTATTGTTTTTTATATTTTTATAGCTTAAAGCTTAATAAGTAATAACTTTTATAGTATTAGCTATATTTTAAAACTAAAAACAAGCGTTTTAAAAACTTTTTAGTAGTTTTTTATATAATTTATATATAATAAACATATTATTAATATATATATAAATTAAGCAGCTTTATATTAAATATATAATATATTTTAAACTATATTTTGTGCTTTCTGTTTTTTTATTGTAGGCTAAGCTTTTTTGTTTTTTTTATATTTTTTTTTACAATATAAAATCTCGAAAAATAATTTATAATATAATATTATAAACTTTGCTAAATTTAATGCTTATAAAGCTTTTATAGCTAGTAATAAAGATTATTGGTATAACAATATGCTAGTTGTTTTAAAAAAATCTTTTCTATAGAATTTTTATAAAAAACTTAGCAGTTAGTTATCGAAATATAAACAGTTTAAAAAAATTATATTTAAAATATTATTTTATAAAAATAAACTAACAACGGACAAAAATTTTAAAGCTAACAATAAAATAAATATTTATTATATAATAATATTTATAGATTTGCTAGCATTTTTTTTTGTTATATATATATTTTTAGTTTATAATTATCCTAAAGTTATAGTAATATATTTAAATAGTATAGTTTTAAAAAATTAATCCTAAATAAGAAATAGTTATAGCTAAAATAAGGTTTAAAACTTATTTAATGCTTTATATATAAAAAAATTATAAAATATTATTATTATTATTATATATAAAGTTAGCAGCTATAATATAAATTTCTAAAAAGCTAATTACTATATTATAATAAAGTTTGTTTCTTATATTAATAAAAAAAACTAAACTGGGGCAAGAATTAACTGTTTAAAATAAATAATAACTATTATAATTATTATCTTTTAGTATTAGGAGCATTTTATAAAATTAGTTCGATTATATTATAGGTATAATTATTAATTATTAACTAATTAAAAAAACGAGGGCATTTTTTGTAGTAAACTTATATAAGTTATAAAATTAGTAACTACTATTTTTAGTAAGTATATAAGTTTAATATTACGAAGAATTATTAATAATAAACTAAGTATGCTATATATTTGCTATTTATATTTGTTATATAGAATAAAATATAATTAGCTGTTTATAGCTATTATATAAGTTATATTAGATTAAGAGTTATATATATTATAAATATTAAAATAAAAAAAAAAGCAGTATAATTAGAATATAATTACAAGGATAGTTATATTTCTTTAAAATTAATAATAGTTTAATATATTATATAATAATAAATATAAGTTTTAAAGCTTATTTTTAGGCGTTATATGTTTTTTTATTATTTTTAATATAATTAATTAACATATTTAGCAACTACTATTACTATTGCTATATACTAAATTTAAATTGCTACTACTAATTTAGAAATTTTAACACTGTTGTATATTATTATATACTTTATTTTAATTAAATTTATTAAATTTAGTTAATTTTATTATAAATTAAATAGATTTATTATACCGAAGACCTTTTTGTTATAATTTATATAGTAATTTATATGTTAAAAATTAAGTAGTTATTTAACCTAACTGTTTTATAAAATTAGTAGCTTTATTTATAAGCATATCTGCTTATACTTTAACGTTTGTTTTTTATTTTAATAATAAAAAAATTTATATTTTTTATTTTAATTACAGCTATTATTATAAATTAATATTAAATAACAAGCTTTTTTTCAGCGTAAATAATTATATTAAAACAAATGTTAACTGTTTTTCTACTTTTACTTATTTAGCAACTATTTTTGCCGAAAAGTTTACTAGTAGTTTTAGCATTTTTGTTTATATTAATAATAAATATATATATACTTTTTTAGTTTTTATAAATTGGTATTTTTTATAACAAAAAAAAAAAAAATTGTTTTTTTTAAAATAAATAACGGATTTTTTTAGTTATTTAATTAGCGGACTAGCTTAATTAATTTTTTAATAAATTTTTAGCTTTAGTTATAATATTTATTTTTCTAAAATCTAAGTTAATAAGAAGTAGCGTTTGTTTATTTATAGCACTTAATATTTTATAAGCTTTAAAAATTAACTAACTTTTAGTTATACTTTAAATACTAATACTATTTCTATTATTTTAATTTTTACTAGCAGCTTTTAATAAATTTTAGCAAACTATACTATAAAACTTTTTAATACTAACTTTATAGCTTTAACTATAGCTATTTTAATTAATATTTTAATTTTAACTATTATTGCAAAATATATTATAATTTTAGTTAAAATAATTAGCATATTAGCTTAACTTTTAACGTTAATTTTTAACTAGTTATTATTTATATAATATCCGTATAAACTAAAATACTAATAAACTAAACATAGCATTTAAAAATATTATTTTAGTTTAAAATTTATACTTTATTTATAGTAAACTATTTAATAAAACAAAACTTAAATTGTTTAAATACTATAATACTATATTAATAACCTAGTATATTAATAAACTAAAATATTTAAAATAATAATAAAAAAAAACAGCAGTTCTTTAAAACTTTAGTATTAGCATTATTATAAATCTATAATTAAACGAAGCTAAATAGTTCAAAAGCTTAATATAAAATATTAAAAAAAAAGTATTATTAAGTTTATAACGAGCTAAAAAGCTATTAAAGCAAACGTTTTAAAAAAACTAATTAAAAGTTATAAACTTTGCAAATAATAAAAAATATAATTTTGCTAAAAAATATAATAAGTTAATAAAACAATATATTAATAAGAAAATAAAATATTATTACAAAATAAGTTATATAAACAAAGATTATATTATATATTAAGTTTATAAACATTTAAATAAAATATATAAAAACTATATTTAAATAAAAAAAAAAAACAATATTATATAAAATTTATATAACTAAATTAATAATTAGAAATATATAGTTTAAAATACCTAGTATAAAAAAAACAAACTTCGCTAAACTTATAAAAAATATTTATAAAACTTAAAAAACTTGTTAAAAAAATTAATAAATTTATTTAACTATAATTTTAACTTAATATTTAAACGTTTTAATTTTTTATTAAGTTAAATATAAATAATATTATATAATAAAAAACGATCAACTATTTTTATTAGTATAAAAAAGTTTTATATATTTTATATTTTAATAACTTTGTTTTTTAGGCTAAGCTTATAATTACTTTTTAACTTTTATAATTTAGCTATTTTATATTAAAATATTTATTAAACTAATATAATAAGCTAAGCTATTTTATATTTTATAAGCTTTAGGGTTTTTGCTGTATATATAATAATACTAAAATACTTAGCTAAATAAGTAATAAAACAGAAATAATTACTTTAACTAACGTTATAATCTATTTAATACGTTTTAATAATACTATTAATAAAAATAATAATAGCTTTATTTTTATTAACTTTAGCTTTAAGTAAAAGTTTAAGTTTAAATAATATTTTTTAAATAACTTAGGAAATATTATTTTTAAAAAACAATTAAAACTAAATAGCTTTATTTTTAAATATTAAAAATAAATCTTAATATAGTTTAATTAAACTTATTATATTTAATAAAGCAATTAAACATATAAAAATTTAAAAAAATACTAGTAAATATTATATATTTAAATATATAAAAAAGTTTAAAATAATATATATATATATAATAAACGGATATATATACAAATAAAAAAGTTTTATATATTTTAAAGTTATTATATATAAACCTATAAAGCGATTAGAAGCTTATGTTAATATAATATTTTTATTATACCTAATTTTTAAAAAATTTTTTGCTAATATATATTTTTAAGCTAACGTTAAAAAACTAGATTATAAATTCTAACTTAATAATTATTTTTAAAGAAGCTTCTTGGTTATTATTCTAGATTTTTACTTTTTTTATTTTATACTTTAGCTTTTAAAGTTTTTACTACTTTTTCTTTTTATTTCTAGGGTTAAAAAAAGTTTAGTATATTTTTAAAAAAGTTTATATTTATAAAAATAGTTTTAAATAGCAAAAAAAAAGGATTATAAACTTTTTAATTTATATTTAAATAACTAAAAAATATAAACTAACTAATATTATAGCGCCTTTTTATATATTACTAAATAAATAAGCTAATAATTTATTATATTTCTAAAAAAACATTTGTTAAAATAAATATATTTTTATAATTACTATAAAAATATAATATTATTAAATATAAAATAGTATTAGCTTTTATAATTATATAATAAAAAACAAAAACGAAAGCTTAAAATTAAATATAAAATTAACTATAAAACTAAATCTAAAATAAAGCTTAAAATTAAAATTAAGTTTAAATATAAAACTAACTTAAAACTAAAATTAAATTAAAGTTGTAAGCTAAGCTATATAAAACTAATAGCTTTAATATTATAAAAAAGCGCAAGTTTATTATATAATATGTTTAATATTTTTAACGTAAAAATAAAAATCTAATAATTTAATAGTATAACTATTATATTATTATATATATTAAAAAAGCTATAACAAAAAATTATATATATTATTTAAACTAACTATATATTTAAAATAATTTATAAACGTTTATAGGAATAATATAATATAATAAAAAATAAAGCAATAGGTTCTATTATTAGATTATACGTATTTTAGTATAATTTCCTAATATAGCTTTTATATTTTATAGATTTTTTAAAAAATAAATTAGTTATATTAGCTATAATACGTACTAGAATTATTTAATTAATATATAATAATAAAATATATGCCGGTATTATATATATTTTAAATTATTTATGTGCTTTTATATATTTTTTTAAAATTAAAAAATATATTATTTAATATATTATATTATGTTTTAATTATTAACTACTATTTAAGTCTCTTTAATAACCTTATAGCAAGCCTTAATATAATTAGTTTATTTTGTTGTTTATAATATTTTATATATAATATAGAACAATTAAAATACTTATTTTTTGCTATATAAATAACTAAATATATATTATAACCTATTTATTTTATTTTATTATTGTTTATAATAATAGATTTTAAAAATGTTATAAACAAACTAGTTAGTTGTTTTAAAAAAAAAATTATATGTTTTTATATAAAATAACGTTACTAAAGTTTAAAATTATAATAACGGAGCTTAAGCTAATAATCTATAGTATTAATAATATAAAAAATTTAAATTAATAAATATATTTTTAATAGTTAGTTTAAAGCTTTAGTTTATATATAGTTTAATATTATTTTTTTTGTTATATATAGTTTAAAACAATAATAAAAGCGCTTATTAGCTTTTAGAATTAAATATTATAAAGGCTAAATAAAATTTAATATAAAATTTTAGCAACGAAATTTAGCGGGTTTTTAATAGTGCTAAAAGTAAATTCTATATTATAGTTCTTAAATTATATTTGCTAGATTTTTAATACTAAAAAGCGAACATATATTTATAAAATAGTTATTTAAATAAAATTAAAAATATAATAGTTATTTAATAGCTTATTACTAATATAACCTTTAGATTTTATTTAGAACTATAACTTTAGCCTATAAGGAATACCGATTTATATATATATTAATATTTTAAAATTATTATTATATTTAACTTAACTAAAAAGAATATAGGATTATTTGCTAAATATATAAGCAAAAAAAGTAAAAACTTAAACAGAGCATATAGCTATTTTAATATTATAATATTATATAACTATGTATATATTACGTATATAAGTGGGATTTTTTGCTATTTAGTTTTACTATTTTGTTATAAAATATACCTTTTTTTTTAAATAGCTTTATATATTTTTAAATAAATTTTTACTTATTTAGCTAGTTTTATAGGTTTTACTTTTAATTTGCTTATAGTATATATATATTTAAAGTTGTAAGCTACTATATAGTAGCTAATAATTGTTTTTTAAAGTTTTTAATCCAGAAAATAATTAAAAAGTTGTTAAACTTTCCTTTTAAAACCTTTTTAGAACCCTGCTTATAGGCCCTTATTTAATACCCAACAGAATAATATTTTTAATAGCTTATAATTTAGAGCACATATACTATAAGCTAGTTAAATTGTTATTATAACCAGTAAGCTATAGCCGGTTAAAAGCTTTATTTACCTATAAAAATAGAAATATAGCGTAAACTTAGCAATAGGATCCGTTAGGAAATTTTTAAAAACGATTTTCGAAAATACTTTAAAATTAATTATTTATAAAAAAAAAACTACTATAATAATAAAACAAAAGAGGATAGTTTATTAAAAGTTTACTAAAAAAGGCTTTATTATAGTTTATATAAATTTAACTGCTAATAGAACTATTATTATTACTTTAAACCTAACCCTTGTTTAATAGCTAACTATTATTATTTTTATTTGTTATTTACCCGTTTTTACTTTTTTTAGTCCTAAATATGCTATTTTTCGTAAAAAAGTTTTTAATATTGCTTATTTTAAACCTTTTAAGCCTTTTTAAACTAATAAGCTAAATATTATTTTTTTTTTAAAAACTGCTACCTTTTATTATATAGCACTTTAATAATTTAAACTAGTTATTTAAAGTAAAAAGCAACCCCGCTTTTTAAGTTATATTAAACTTTAAAACAAACTTTAAATTAAGCAAAATTACTATATTTATTTTTTTATACAATTAGTATTTAATATATAACTTATAAAAGTAGAAAAGTAATAATTTATTTATAGATAATATTGCTATAAAATTATTTAGTATAAAATTTTTTTTAATATAAAACTTAGAAAAAACTTTTTTTATTTAATATAAAAATAAAAAATAGCTATTAGTATTATAACTATTAAATAGTACTTTTATTTATTAAAGCTTAAAAAAATTCTTTTTTATTTAATTTAAAAACTTAATTTCTTTAAACTATAGGTATATATAACTAGTTAAACTTTTTTATTTTTTTAATAAACTAACTTTTAAAAAAAAATAAGGGTTAAAGTTATTAAAATGGTTAAAACTATAATAAAGCACTTATATAGTTTTAATAAATTCGAAGTTATAATATTTTTTAAAAATTATAATTCTTTTTATATATAATTTAATTAAATATATTAAACGTAGCTATAATTTATTATAAAAAGGTCTAATATATAGTTAACTTTATTTTTAACTTTAGTAATATATAATATTAAAAATTAAAATATAATAATTTAAAATTTATAACTATTTGTTAACCTTTTTTAGTTTTTTCTTTTTTGTTTTAATAAATTGTTTTTAGTTTTTTGTTTTTTTTACTATATTATTTTTAGTTTTTGTTTTAGTTTTTATTAAGTTAAAAGCAGACTACTTTTTATTATTAAGTAACTATATAAAATCCGTAAATAATTCTAGCCTGTTAACGTTGTTAATTTTAAGTTCTTTTTAAATATAGGATTTATTGTTAGTATAATAAATATTATAAAGCGAACTAATATTTTAATTAGTCTAAGTTCTGTTTTTAATATTAAAAAATAAGTTATTATTTTTATTATTTATAACTATACTATTATTACTAGTAATAGAGCTAAAATTTTAATTAGTTAAAAGTTTTGTTATATTTTTTATAAATGTTTTAGTATTTTATATTTAATGTTAAAAAAGAAACGATAATATAAGCAATTTATTAGTACCGGCTATGTTATATAAATCGGCAATAATATAAAGGAATAAATCTTCGTTAGAACTATTACTAATAAAGTTTATTATATTTTTAAATTCTGTTCTATTATTATTATCTTTTAGTTCGGCTAGTTTAATTAGATCTATTGTTTTTTTATTATAGTACTATATAATATTACCGAGCATTTTACCGGTAATATATTAAGCTAAACTATTAAAGTAAAAGGGTTCCGTTATTTTAAACTAATATTTTTTATTTGCTTCTGTTAATACAACTATAATTATATAAGCTAAAATAGTAGACTAGGTTTTTAAATTATATTAAAAAAAATAAATAAAAAAAAATATAAAAGCTTAATACTTTTATTTAGGCTTAAAAAATATAACGCTATAATTAATAATACTAATAATATTTGCTATAGCTACCTAAGCTTTTTTTATTAATTTGTTATATTAAATCTTTTTATAAAGTTTTATATTAGTAAAATATATATGTTAAAATCTTATATTCGAAATAAGTAATAAATATTTATTATTAAGCAGAAAACTTTAAACTTTATTATAAATATTATTTAAATATAACAAAAAGTCTTATTTTTTAAAAATCTATACTTTATAACAGTAGATCTATATTAATAATAAATATAGTAATAATACTTATAAATATACCTTTTTTATAGGTTTAAACGTAGTTTAACTATAATAAAAATTAATATAAGCTATAAAAAATATTTAGTTATTATTTAGTTTATAAATAGTCCTTTTGTTATAATTATATATGTTTATATTAATAGTAGTAAAATTATAAATAAGCTAAGTATATTTTTTAACAACCTTATTTATATAACTTCTAAAATTAAGAATTACGTTAAACTTAGTGTTCGGGCGCTTATTTTATTAATATAACATATTTTAAACAGTACTAATAGTAGTAATAAAAAAAAGGAATAAAAATATATAGTTATATAGCAAAGCTATAGAAAATTGGTTATAGCGAATTAGTATTTAAAGATTTATAGTTAAAAAGTAGGAAATTAAATAAAAAAACTTAAATAAAATATCCTTAGGATAATATAACAAAAAAAAAATAATAATTAAATTTAATATTTTTATATTATATAAATATATATATATAGGACGAAAAATAAATCTATTTTTATATACTACTTATTAGCTAAATTAATATAACGTAATTTAAATAAATAGCTAAAATAATTATATTTTTATTAAATATAGTAAATAAGGACTAAGCCCCTCTAATAGTTATAATATAAAATAATAATAAAAAAAGATAATTCTAAAATATTAATTAGGTCTGTTTAAAATCAGTTATTTTTAAGGATTTTTGCTAGCATTATATAAATTTGCAATTATAGCAATAATAGTATAACTTAAAATTAGTTTTATAATTTAGTTCTTAGTCTAGCTACTAGTATTTAATATTAAACTAAAATAAACTTATTATTTATATAAAATAATTTAGCAATTATACGAAATAACTATTATTAACTATAAAAATAACTTTTAATATAAATAGCTAAAAAAAATAATAGTTCTACCTAATATATAAAAAAACAGATTGCTAATTATATAAAATATAATAAACAACTATAATTTGTAGTATAACTAAGTTGCTTATATCTAAGTTTTTTATAATATATAAGTATAATATTTTAATCTTTTTAAAAATAATAGCTGCCGATATTAAGTTTTTATTTTATATATACTAAGTTTAAAATATAGCTGGCCTAACAATTACTATATAGTATTAGTTTGTTTTATTTTAAAAATAGCATATTAGCAGTTAACAGTAGCAACGCTTTTTAAAAATTGTTTTTATTAACTTAAAACTAATATATTATATATTATAATAAAGCAGTTATGTTTTTAATTTTATTATTAACATTTTCTAAAATTTATAATAAACCTAATCCTAGGTTAATGCTAATTTATTTATATACTTAATTTATACTTATACTATTATATTTAGTTTAAATTTAATACGTTTTAGCGCTAATATTATAAAAAAAGGCCTAATATTATAATTTAAACTATTTTTAACTAATTAATTATTACTTTTTAAATTAGGTTATATATTTTATAAAATTTAAGCGTTATTTATTAATAATTATAATAATATTAAACTACTACGGATTAAATAATTAATAAATTTTTAACTTTGTTAGCATTATTTTTTAATTTATATCTTAATACTATTATATTATATATTTTTAAATTAACGTATAGCTTAGCATAAATATAGCGTTTTAGTTTTGAATTAAAATATTAAATTATAACGTTTATATATACCTTTTACTAGCGGTATAGTTAATTATTTCTAATGTTTACTTATATAAATAATAATAACTTTAATAACTAGTTCTTAAAGTTATCGTTATATATAAGCAAAGATTAAACTTATTTAATTTATATTTATAAATAAATTATATTTTATATAATATATTGTCCTTTTAGCTATATTACGCTAATTTTAGAATAAATATAGCTTAATTGTTTAAAATATTAAATAATAAATAAACTACTTTAAGTATACTATTTTTAAATTATATTATATAAAGTAGTTTGTTTGTTTTTTTAATTTATAATAATATAATAGTTAGCCTATATAAATAAAGTACTAAGTTTTACTTTATATTAGCTAAGTTTAGTAGTCCTTATAATATATAGCGTTTATTATATATAAACATTTTACTTTTTTTCGTTTAAGGTTTTTAAATCTTTAGTTTATAGTATTATTATATAGATTGCTTTATAAAAGTAATAAAAATATAGTTATATTAGTAACTAGCTGCTTTATAATAGTAAAAACTAGAATAAAAAAAAAATTAATTAGATATTTATTTAGCATTATTTTTTATAATAATTCGAAGTTTTAAATAGCGCTATAAAATATATTGTTAACGGATATATTTTTAGCTATAACTTTGATATATTAAGCAATATTTATATATTTTGCTTATTTAGCTTTATTTATAAAATAATATTTATTAAAAATTCTATAATATTTTATTTAGCCTTTAAAGCATATAGTATTATTAGCATAAATTTATTTTATAAAATCCGTTTTTAAAGCGTTTGTAAACTATAAACTTTTTTTTAAAATAAAAGTAAAAGAATAGCAGGGACTAAAATAGAAAAAAAGTTGATTAAATATCTATTTAGTATTATTTTTTATAATAATTCGAAGTTTTAAGCGGCGCTATAAAATATATTACTAATAGATGTATTTTTAGCTATAACCTTAATATATTAGGCAGTATTTATATATTCTACTTATTTAGCTTTATTTATAAAATAATATTTATTAAAAATTTTATAATATTTTATTTAGCTTTTAAGGTATATAACGTTATTGGCACAGATTTATTTTATAAAATCCGTTTTTAAAACGTTCGTAAACTATAAAGTTCTTTTTAAAATAAGGGGTAACAATAAGATATAAAAAAGTAAATAAGTTAAAATAACAAAAAGATCTAATAACTTTTTTAACTTATTCGATTATTATTTATTATATTTCTACTATTCCGTATTATAACTAAACCGTTTTTATTATTATTAATTATTAGTTTATAAATTAAAGAAACTATGCTTTACTAAAAAACTAATTGCAATTTTTTTGTTATATAAACGCTAGGTTTTTTTTTTTTAAATTTGTTTTTAGGTAGTACTAGCTTTTAAACTTTTTTTCTTTGTTTAATTTACGATATAAATATATTATACTATTATAACAATATATTTTTATAAAAGCTATTAATATAAAATATAAAATATTAGAAGTAGCAGCGTTAAGCTAGCTATTTATTGTTTAGCTTATTTAATTAACTGAGCACTTTTATATTTTAGTTTAACAGTTTAAGCATAAATAGGTAGTATTTTTATATTACTAATAACCTTATTTATAACTAAGCTAGGGGCTATTTTTATAGTATTTTTATTTAGATTACTACTTCTGTTTTATATATTATTTTTTTTTATATTTATTGTTAATATTAGTAATAAAATACTTTAGCAATTAGTTGCTTATATATTTTAAACAGGTATAATTATGCTATTTTTATTAATTTTATTATATAATTATCTAAATACTAATAAATTTATAGGTCTGTCTACTAGTTTTAAACATTATTAATTAAAACTTTAGCTTTAATATTTAAATAAAATAAAAAAAAAGTATTTTCGATAAAAAAAACTTAGTATAAAATTAAACTAGTATAAACTAATTTAAGCAGATTGTTTTATAAAAGTTATTTAATCTAGCTAGAAAATATTAAGCAATAGCTATTTACCTATTAACTTTTATATTATTTGTTAACAATATTTTTATAATAACTTAATATAGCAAATAAACTAGCTTTATAAGATTAAACTAAGTTAAAATATAAACTTTACTTAAATTATTTAATATAAGTTATATTTCCTTTATAATATAAACATTAAACTATATTTAGTTTAAATATACTATTTTTATATTATTGTTATTAATATTAACTAAATATCTAAGTATGCTATAGTAAATTATTTTAATACTAAATATATTTATTATTATTTTAATAAACTATAATATTTAACTTTAATTAAAAAAAAATTAATATTATTTTATATATTTATTAGTTATATTATTAAGTTTTATATAGAAAATTAAAAGCAATTTATAAATAGCTATTGTTAATTAAAAGGCTAAATTACTATTTAAAAATAGAAAATTCCCAATATTGTAGCAGTGCTACTACATGCTATTTTTAACTTGGATAATATCGTACGGGTTTTTTAAATAAATACAACAAGACTTCGACCGCAAAATGCAAGAAATTTATTATATATCCGTTGTTTAATAATAACAAACGCTTTTTATTAGTTAAAAGCTAATAATCTATTATATATAGATATTTCTATTAATAGTAAAGCTTTAGCTAATATTTTTATTAATAATATTTTTACTTTATTAATAAACAAGATATATATTTTGTTATAAAATAATAATATTGCTATATACGCAAACTATATAATAAAGCAGGAAATTATACCGTTAGCGCTACTTTTAAAGCTACTTAGCTTTTAACTTATAACTAATAAATATAATTAATATAATGCTAAGCTAAACTAAATATTTAATTAAAACTTAAACTATATATTAATTACTAGTTAACTAAGTTATACTAGTATTATTTTTAATAATAATATAACTTACTAACTAGAAATTAAAAAAGTAATAATAGCTATAGGTTTTTATAATATAGCTTTTTTAAATAGTAGTATTAATATTGCCCGGTTTATAAAAAATATAGTCAACTTTAGTAAAGTTAACAGTTTTTAATATATTAAAATATAATACCCTTTAACTTTTGCTAATTGCTTTAATAGAGATTTTTATCTTTGTATTTTTTCTTATTTGTTTTTATATAGTAAAAGCGGTTATAAAAATATTTTTACTATAAGGAGCAATATTTATAGTTGTAAGATTAATATTAGTTAAAATATATAAGTACGTTATTATTTATTATAGTATAGCAGCTATTTTAAATTAGATCTTTTTTTCCTATTTTTATTTATAAATAATAAAATATAAAATAATAGCACTATTATTTTAAAAGCTTTAGTAAAGTATAACATATAAAACGCTGTCTATATTATATATTAGTTTTTAAATATAGCTAACTTAAATGCTAAAAAGCGTTTTATTTATAGAAATAAATACTATAATAATTCTTACGTTAAAGTAATATTTAAAAATGTTAGGTTAATTAAGTACTAATAATTATATTTATAAAAACAAAAATATATATTAAAAGGATAGTTATATTCCTTTATTATAGCTTATAAACTGCTACTTATATAGTTTACTTTTAATCCTAAAAATTAAAGTAGTTCAATAATTTTAAAGCTTGTACGAACTAAAGATCTAATTTAAGCTAAAGTACTAAATAGGTTTTAAACAAGTTTTAATAGTACTAAATAAAGCTTTAAAGTAGCTAAAGTTATATATTAAAACCCGGTAATAGCTGCTTAAATATTTAATATAAATATAGTTATATTTTTTAGGAAGGTTGTTAAATTAAATGTTTTTAATAAAATAATTGCTTATTATAATATAATAAAAAGCAATAGTTATAAAAGTCTATACCTATATAAATTATTATAAACAGCTAAAAATACTAATATATATACTTTAACTAAAAATTTTATTATAAGTAAAATACTAAGTTTAATAAAACAGTTTCTAATATATATAAACTTATTTTTTAACAAAATTTGTTATACTTATTTTATATTTAAATATATAATATTAACAATAAACAGTGTTTAAATTTAAGCTTAATTAGCAATACTGCTGTTAATATTACGTAGATAAAAGTTTTATAAATTTTACTATATTTAAAAAAAAATAAAAAGTTATTAATTTTAAATATAAGTTAGCAATATACCTTTTTAAATGCTTATAATAATTATTATACCTATACTAGGTTATATTAAAAAAGTCTATATAAAAAAATAGCTTGTTGCTTTAGCTACCCTTAGTTATTAGTATAAGCTATATATATAACTTTAAATAATACTATTAAGATTAAAAAAAATTATTTATATATTAAAAAAATAAACCTAACTATAATATTAATATTCTAGTATAACTATAATTTTATATTATTATAAAAATAGTTAAAGATTATATTAATTATTTAGTATATATTAAACTATATAATAAAAACCTTTTTATAACACTATAATTTAATAGTGTTCGTAAAAAAAACCTTAGTATAGCTATTATAAAAATAATAAAAATAAGCAAATATAAAAAAATCGGAAAATATTTTTATTATGTTATTTAGTATAATAAATAAAGAAGCAAACAATATATCTAGTAGTTTTATAGCAAATTTTTTAACAAAATTAACAACTTATTAAAAACTATTAGCTATTAAAGTTTGTATTAACTTGTTTAATATCCTAGATTATTATTTTTCGGTAAAAGCTTAAGCTTTTATTAACTTAAATTATTTTTATAGCTATACTATAAAAATAATGCTATAATATATATTTAATAGGTATAAATATAATAATATATAACTACTATTTAATATATTAAATAAAAAAGGTTAAATTTTTTTTTATATATAAGTTTATTTAAACTAAGGAAAGCTTTTTTATAACGTATATCTTTATAATTATATAAATAGTTTTTTTTTTATATTAAAGCTAAAAAAAAAACTATTAAAACAATATTTTCTAATAAAGTAGCAGTTATATTTTACTCCTTATTAAGTTTAAAAACTTATAGATAAAAAACAAGTTCTAATTTTTGCTAACTAGCTAATCGATAATATAAACAAAAAAAAACCAAATTAAAGCGTTATATTAAAACTTCTACTATTTATTTTTTAATATCTTTTACAAAATAAAGTAAAATTGCTTACTATAAATTTATAAAACATATATTAAATCGAATTAGAAGCAAAACTGCTTTTTAAACTATAAAACTTAAAATAATTAAAAAAGTTAAAAGCTAATATAGCTAAAGACGCTAAAATATAAAAAAATTAGTAAATAGATTTCTTACTTAATAATAAACTAGCTTTTAATAATTAAAACTAACTAGTTAATATAAAAAATTGCTAGCTTAAAAAGTTTATACGCTTTTTCCGTTATAATATTATATATATATAAAGTTTATTATAAAAAAAAAATAAACTTTTAAATATATCGCAAAATTTAAAATATTTTATTAATTAAACTATATTTAATAATATAAAAATTATATCTTCTACTTTTTTTATAAATAACTAGTTAGATGTTTTATAAAAAATAAGCAACAAAAAAAATAAAAAACTTGTTATTTTATTTGCTTAAATTAGTGCTATACTAGCTTAACTAGCGGAATAAAAATTAAAAATACTAAAAAAATATATCGGAAAAAAAAATTAATATATTATAAATAAAAAGATAAGCCGGTTATAAAACTTTAAAAACCCTAAAAACTTTAAGCTAAAAAATATATAATATTTTTTATATTTATATAATAAATAATACTAACAGGTTAATATATTATTAATAATAAAAAGTTTTAAAAGAAATAGTGCTTTTTTTAAGTATTTTTTATTAATAAAATATTATATAATTAGTTATATAATATTTAAAACAAAAAGCTTTAATATTAAATAGCGTAAAGCTATTATGCTTGTTTATTGGAAATTTAATTATAATATTAAAACTGTTTAAATATATACGCTAAAGCTATTAACTACTATTAAATATTTAAGAAAATAAAGCAGCATAAAAAAGTCCGTTATAATTAAAGCTTTATAAAAAATATTTTAACTTTCTAAAAAAAAAAATAAAATATTAATTATAGCTTATATTAAAAATGCTATAGCAAAAGTTAATAATATTATAATATATTTAGCGCTAAGTTTCTAAGTTAAAGCTAGCTAAATAATTAAAAAATTAATATTTAAAAATAAAAATAATATATAGCTATAGCAAAATAAACTTATTATTATAATCGATAAAATTAGTATAGTTTTAGCCTAACTTTTTAATAAAATTAAAAAAGCTTTACGAAACAAATAAAATATAAATAATAAAAACAACTTTAATAAGATTTTTTATTTACTTATTGCTAATAACTTTGCTTAGTTTATATTAATTAGCGCTACGTTATTAATATAAAATATAAGTTTTAGAGTTATAATATTAAATACGCTATTTAGTATTAAATAGTCCGCAAATATAATAAGTCTTAATAATATAAAGGGTTAAACTAAAGTAATTAGAATTAGTGTTAGAAATAATATAATAAAAAGCTTAGCTTTTATAAATAGAATAATAGAATTTATATATTTAAAGCAGCAAATAAAAACAAAAAGCAATAGCTAATTTTAAAGGTTATTAAATCGGTTTAAATTTAGTAAACAAACTAAAATAAATTAGCGTATATTAAATATTTAATTTATAAATAAGTTTTTATTGCTATATTTCGGTTCTAACAATAGCTATTATTTAATTACTATAAATAATATTTTATAATATATTATTAACCTAGAAGTAGTATAGCAGTTCTTATAATATAGCAAGAATTATTTTTTTTTGTTTATATTTTTATTAAAACACGAGCTAAATATACTTAGTACTTAATACTTTATTAATATTTAAGAACGCTTATATATATTTATAAATAAAAGTAGCAGCAAAACCTGAAGTAATATAAATAGCAAAAATGCAGTATTTAATACTGCTATTTTTATTTATAACCTATTTATTAAAAAAATGCCGGTAATTATAACAATTAATATATATCTTAAGTTAAATATTATTAATAAAAGTAAGTTTAAAATAAAAAAGTTTGTACCGGCTAAAATAGCTAAATATATCCGCTTTATATTGTTTATTTATTTTTATATAGAACTTTTTATGTATATATTTATTAAAAAATCAGATAATAAAATTATATATTATTTAGCCCTAAGCCTAGGTATTATTTTTTTATTTTTAAAATTAAAAAAGCAAAAAATAACTATTTTAAAAGTTATAACTATTATAGTAGTTTTTATTAAAACTAAGATAACGTATACTACTAGCTTGGCTATAACTAAATATAAAGCTTAAAAAAGGACTTTTGTTAAAATAACATTATGTTTATATAAATAAAGAGTTATTTTTATAATAAATTAAACTAGTAATAAGTGTTTTTTATTTATATATATTTAGCTATTATGTTTAACTAATTTAAAAAAAATATATTTATTAAGCGGTATATAATAAAATATATTTTTTTGGACTAAAATTCTTAAAAACTATTAAATATTAATATTAAAATTAATTATAATAAATAAATAAACCGAACTTAAGTATATTAATGCTAACAAAGCAAAAAAAAAATTATAAAATAGCTATATTAGCAATTTTTTATAATAATATATATATAAAAACGCTAATAACTACAATTTAAACATAGTTAAATATATATTTAAAATATTGCTATAAGAACTTTGCTTAATATATTTTAATTTAAATTAATTATTTTTTTAATTAAATAATCTAACTTTATATTATTTTTTACCCTATATATAAATAAATTTAGCTAACAATATAATAAATAAAAACATTAACTATAAACAATATTATTTAATTTAATAAAATTTTAATAAAACGTTATATAATAAAGCGTAATATTTAATAACTGTGCGTTAATAACTTTTTATTTTATTTTTATTTTTTATCCGAAAAATTATAACTTATACTATTTTATTTATAATTATAACAATTATTTATTTTTGTTCTATTTTTTAGAACATAAATATATATAAAATACTTAATTATAATAGTTTTTTTAAAAAAAATATATAAGTTTTGCCTATAGAACAAAAAAATAAGTTCTATTATTATAATTTTATATATAAGCTTAATATTAATCCTAAAATATTATAATAAAAAAAAAACGTTAAATTTAACGATAAATTATAATCTTATTTTTATTATAATAGTAGATAAACTATTAATGCTATTTCTATAAAGTAATAAAAGCTAACTAATTTATTTATTAAATTTAATTTATTAAATGTAAATATTAATATAATAATATTATTATTATTTAAACTAAGGACTATAAATAAACTACTAGCACTTATAATAATATAATAGCTAGAGCGATAATAACTTTAGCCTACTAAAAAACAGCTGCTTAAATATAGTTAAACATTAACATTAGCTTAAGTACCTCCGGTCAGACTTATATAACTTATTAATAATAGTAAATTCAGTTTTTGCTATAAAGCAAATAATTTTATTGCTATATTAATATAAGTTATAAGTATTTTAGCTAAAATACTATATAATAGTTGCTTACGGGGTACCGGTTTATTTATTAAATATATAATATTGCGTAAACTAATATATTAAGCTAATATATATTATATTTATATAAATTATTATTATAATAGCAATAAGCAATTATATATGTTTAATAATCCTAATATGTTTTATATAATTTTAAATTTATAGTATAAGCTTTGGAACTTTAACAATTTAATTAGAATTAACAGGAAATCTATATATATTTAATCCTATTTTAAAAGCTATTATAAAACTGCTTAATATTATTTTAAACAATAGGCTAGCTTAAATATAAATAAAAAAAGTGCTGTAGTTCGGTTTTTAATATATTTTTAAATGTTATAATAAACTTATTATTGTTCTCTAAAAAAAAAAAAAATATAAAAACCTTAACCGCTAACGTTAGCGAAAGCTAATTTTAATGCTAGGTAGTATTAATAATATAGCTAAATTAAAAGTTAATAAAATAAATAATAATAAATTATCGGATATATTATTATTTTAGTTGATTAAAAAGAAAAAATTATAATTTAAAAATACGCTTTTTATAATATTTTATAATTATACTTAAAAAATAGAAATAAACTAAAAAATATCGAAAGATTTAATATAAATTTTAAAAGGAAATATATAAAAAGTAGAGAAAAATTAACAGAAATTGAAAAAAAATCAATAGAAATTAGAAAAAAAGCTAAAAAGCCTACCTAAAGATTTCTAAAAGTTAAAAAAATCTCTATACAAAAAGTTATTAAAATAGCTTGTTCTATACTTTTAAATATTAAATAAAAATCGAAAATTATTAATATTTTAACTATAATATTATATTTTACTACAAATAATATATAAATAACGCTAGTTGGCAAAAAATAGAAACAAAAGCAGTAATATTATATAATTAGAAAATTATAACTAGTTCTAACTATATAATATTATTATAGCTTATCCTATAATAAATTTAACTAATATAATAAGCTAATATTATAATGTTAATTTATATATAAATATATTAGCGGGATAGTTTACCTTTTTTAATTCTACTAAAGTTTTTAGTTGTTTTTTTTTTAGCTATTTTTTATACATTTTTCGTACTAATTCTAATAAAAACTTTATTTCGTTAACTATAATTATAACTTATTTTTTTAATTATAATAATATATTTTTGTTTAACTGCTATTTATAATTTAACTAGCTTATTTTAGCTTATTTTTTAAGTTTCCAGTTTTTATAATATAAACAAAATAAGTTATTTTAGCATAATAAAATATATTTTAATAAATAATATTTAAAACAAGTATTGTTAAATAAAGTTAAAAAATAATTTTTTTTAGCGTTTTACTATATATTTAATATAAAGTATAGTTTAGCTATAATATAATATAATACTTTAGCTATAAAATTCTAATCCCGGAAGTCCTAAAAAAATATTATATTGTTTTTATATATATTAATTTTTTAGTAGTTATTATAAACTCTGTTTATTTTATACTTATTATTTTAATGCTAAGTATAATAAAGTGCTTATGCTAAAAATATAGATTTAATTTTTTTATTGTTTATTAAATATTAATTTTTAGCTTTTAAAAGTTAAAACATATTATATAAAAAGCTTAATGCTATATTTATCGCTTTTATATTAAGCAAATTGTTCTAATCTTAAATAAAAGGCCAATCGGAAGTAATTAAAATTCCGTACTTTTTAAATAAATTTACTAAAGCATAATTATATAAAATAAAGCAATTATTTATCTTTAAAAAATATAATAGTCTATTAATTTATATATTAATTTATTAATCGGTTAGCAATTTTTTATTAAAACTATATAAAAATATATACTAAGCTACTATAACAGCTAAACTTTAAAATACTTTATCGGGAATTCTATTAACAACGGGCATAAGTTTAAAAATAACAACAAACGTGTTAAAGCACTTTATACAAATTTTAATAATATATATTAGCTAGTTTACGGAGCAATAGCTATAGCTAAAAGGTATAAATATTAAATTATTAATATTAAATAACATTATAAAAATAATAAGTAAACTTTTAAACTAATATAATATAGTATAGGTATAATAAATATAAAAAGTTAATATTAATAACTAGTAATACTAACTAATATAAAAACAATTTAAAATATATATATATTATAACTTATTTTTTATAATAAAAAATATCTGCTTATAAACTATTAACTATAATTTTAGGATAGAATATAGTTATATTTAATAAAAATTACTAAAAGTATTTTTTTAGTAAAAAAAGTTCGACTACCCTGTTTTTTTTAAACGAATTAAAAATATTAATTAGCTAAAGCTATAAAATTGCTAACTAAAAACGTTATATAAATAAATAGATTAAATTAATTAATAATAAAAATAAAGTAGAATTAATCCAGGTTTAAAATTTTTAGTTAATTATTTTTAAAACAAAATAAAGAGTTAATAATTAATATCTATATAGTTAATAAAACTAAAAAAGCTTTATGCTAATTAGTTAATATTTTATAACTAAAGTCCTTTTAGCCTAGTTTTTAAATTAGTATTATATTTATATTAAATATTGCAAAAAGACTATCCGGCAATAGCTAAATAAATATAGTATTAATATAAAAAAATAAAACAGCAGTAGCTATTTATATAACTTAAAATAGCTATATATATAAATTAACTAATATTACTAATTAGGTAAATAAATATAATATTCTAGCGCTTAGTTTCTAATTTACTTATATTTTTTTGCTAACATTATTAACTTTATAAATAACAGTAATAAAATTTTAATTATAAAGTTAAAATATATATTAATATATTTAATTTTATAGTTAAAATTTTAAAAAAACATACTTGTAATCAGTTATAAGTTTAATAAATAAAACAATATTTAATTAACAGATTACTAGGATATTATTTTATAATAAAGTTAAATTAAATAAAACAATATAAAATAATTAATAGTTAAACAAAGGGTTAAATAACCGTAAATATAATTAGTACTATTAAAAATATATAAATAATAATTAAAATATAATTTAATAGTAAATAAAATAAATCGGAGTTATTAGTTAAAAGTTTATTCCTAAGTTCTATATATTTTTTAATTATAGTAATTTTAGTTAACTTATATAAATAAAGTTAATTATATATATATATTAATTAATATTTTAAGTAGGATTTTAATATATATAACATACGTTAAATCTTAAAATTTTTAAAAATTTTATATTCTTAGCTTTGCTTTAAAAGTATTAAACGGTTAAATAAAAAAAGTTGCTTTATTTAAAATTTAAACTTATTAAAAATAAATAATACATTAATTAGTTATTAAAATATAAAAGCTATATATATATTAAACCTATTTTTATATACTAATTTATAAGCTTATAAAAACTTATTATATAATTTTTTAAACGTATTATTTTTAACTTAATATTTATATACTTATATAATAAAACTGCTATAAACGTTTATAAACTTACAACTATATATACTTAATGCTAATAATTTATATAGTTTTAACTTATTAAAAACTGTTAACAAGTTCTTTAATAATATAACGAAAAATCTTTTAATATATTTTATTAACTTTACAATATTAAATATAGTTAATATTACTATATTTTTTAAAAATATTTTATTTATTGCTATATTTATTAATAGTTTTATATATAAACAATTATTAAAATCTTTTTTATACTTTTAGCTTTAGTATTAATACTATAAACTATAATATTATAACTTTTATTTATACTATAATATTTTTTAATTACGTTAATAATAAAAGCTATTTACTATTAAATTGTTGTTAAAAATATTATTTATTAATACTACAACAGTTTATACTAATTATTAGTTTTTTTTATATTTTTTACTTTGTTTTTATTATATATTAATTTATTTATATATAATACTGCTAATTAAATATAAAAATTTATTTTTTTATTTTTAAAGCTATAACAACATTTTTTAAAAGTTGTTTATTTAATTCTAGTATTTTTAAGCAAATAATATTTTTATATTTAATTCTACTATTTTTTAAGTAAACTTCTACTTAAAAGCTAATATACGTTATTTTTTAATTTTAGTTTAAAATATAATTTTTTTATTATTAATATTTAATTATTTTTTTAAAATATACCTTTTATTTTATTATATCTTAGTTTAAAGTATAAAAAATTGCTAATATAATTAGTTTGTCTACTTTTTAACAATTCTTACTTTTTTTTTAAAATATATTATTACTAATCTTATTTAAACAGCTTCGGTTTTAATACTTTTTTTTTAATATAATATTAGCTAATAATATACTTTCTGTTTATTTATTTATTTAAACTATTTAATAAAATATATATATATTGTTTAACTAATTTTTTAAACTTTTAACGCTTATAAATTTTTAAAACTTCTTACAATATACGGGCTAAATTTAAATAAATACTAATTTTAATAAATATTTTAATTTAAACTGCTTGTTATAAATATTATATATTAATATATTTTTAAGCTAAGTTATTTTTAATATTATATAATATATAATATTATAAAAATAATAAAAATATTTTTTTTGCTTATTAAAACGGATAAAATATTTTATTAAAATAGGAATTTTTATTAAACTAATTAGCTTAGCTTTAATATATAATAGAAATTTTAAAGCTATATAAATAGTAAAATAAACTAAAATAATTTATTTTTAACGTTAACTAGCTTTAATAAATAAAGCACCGAAAGCTTTTAAATATTTTTTAAACTAGTTGCTTATTTTATTTATATTTAGGTTACTGCTAATAAAAAAATTGTTTATTAATATATATAACTTTATATTTTTTATTATAATATATAATAAAAAATATATATAACTTTATATTTTTTATTATATATTATAATAAAAAATATAAAGTTATATATATTAATAAA
>JADKYC010000250.1:0-24984 GCA_019843955.1 Xylaria sp. 218_066
ATTAAGTTAATATTTTAAATATTATAACTAGGTTTTAGGATTATTTATTATAAAATTATAGCCGGTATTATAATTTATTAGCAAGTTTAGTAGATATAATAATTAATATTTTCGATAAATAAAAAATTTATTATATTTTTTAAACTATAACTTTTTAATAATTATTTTATATTATTATTATCTAATAATAAGTATTAATATATTTTTAAAAGTTTTCTTTTATAATTAAAAAGTTATTATTAAAAATTTAGTAACATTTTATTTTTTTTAACTATTATAGTTACTAATTAGTTTAAATTTAAATTTTATAATTATAAATAAATTAAGTAATATTATAACTTTATTTATAAATCTTTTATTTATATTTATATATATATTTATTTTTATATTTTTAAAAAAGTTTTTAAAAGTTAAAAATATTATATTATTATATATTATACTAATATATAAAAAAAGTTTTCTGCTTATATAATAGTTTATTAAATCTATTTTATTGTATTCTTTTAAAAATATATTTCTTAAAAAAAAGTTGTTTTTTTTAGGTTTATTTTTTTAACTTTTTATTTTTAACTTTTTTAACGTAAAATAAAATATAAAACCGAAAAAATATAAAGAAATATAACTATATTTAGTTATAATAACAGCAACGCATGTTTTATAATTTATAGCAGTTATTTTTTTTTTAATAAATAATTTTTAGTAATATGTTTTTGTTATTAATATATAAAACATTTGCTTTTTATAATAAATTTGCATATTTTGTTAAAATTAAGTTTTAAAAAATAAGTTTTTAATAAATTGCTAGCGTTAGTAGCAAAAGTTTTATTATAATTATTTATATTAATAATATTATTATTATATAGCGTTTATATATTTTAATTAATATTGTTAACTTAAAAGTTATTATTTTAAGTTTAATTTACTTTTTAAACAGCCTTTCGTTTTTAATTGCTAATATAAAGCTAATATACTATTTAAATATATAGCTTTATATATTAATTGAAAGTAATTTATTTATTAAAATAGGAAATAAGAACTTGAAATTTAAATATTTTGTTTCTAAAACTTTTTTTTTATTTTTTTTAACTAAATCTTGCTAGCTCATCGAATAAAATTAGTTTTAAATTTAGGAATTTTTGCTAGTTTATAATTATCGAAATTAAAAAATTTTTATTTAATTTTAGCTTTTTTAAAAGTATTAATATTTTTTTAGCTTTTTTAAAAAAAATTTAAAAATATATTAAAAGTTTTTAGTATATTAAAATAAGTATTAGCTAAATATAGTAGTAAATATTTAGCAACTTTGCTTTTTATATATATTTTAATATTTATTATTTTAGCAATATTATTAACAAACTAATTATTATTAACGATTAATCGGTTTTTTATATTATAAATTTATATTTTAAACTTAATATTATTTTTATTTTTATTGTTATAAAAAACAAAACAAATATTTTTACAGACTTATAAATATTTTTTTTCATATAAATTAACCTAAATATATTTCTTTAAATTTAAATAAAAAAATTAACAACTTGTTAATTAGATTTATTTATTTATTGTTATAATTAGTGATATTCGGTATTTATATTTTTAATTTTATTTAAAAAACGGTTTATAGCTTTAATTAAATATTTAGTAGGTCCCAAATAAGTATTACTGGCGATTTTAGCTTTAAGTTGTTTATTTTTTTATAGTGTAATTTTTTTTTAATTTATTAGTCCAAACTTAAAAATAATTTATTTAGTTATTAATATAATATAACAAAAACTATATATTTATAAAGTATAAATAATATATTATTATTATTATAGTTTTAGCTTTTATTTTTTAAAATAAAATAGCTAGTTTTTTTATAAAGTTATTAAAAGCGTTTTTATTTATAATTTTATTAATATTAGGCTAAATTTTTTTGTTAATATTAGTAATAAAAATAAAAAAATAAAAAAATATTGCTTTTAATAAATAAAGCTTTATAGTTTTAAATAAAAATATTAATAATATTAAAAAAAACTTTACTATTATTATAAAAACGTTTAGCAACAAAAATAAAATTTTTAGTTTATTTTTTATATTTATAAGCTAAAGCATTAAACGTAATTTTTTTTTCGTTATATTTTAAAGTAGCTATATTATTATAAATATTAAAAGGGCTATTTATAATATAGTATAATATAGTTTTCTATTTAAAATTAAAGTTAGGTTTTTTATTATTTTAAATAGTAAGCGTTTATAGTTTTTATATAATAAACTATATTTATTTATATATTTTTTGTTTAAAAGCTGCTTTTTTTTTAGTATTTGCGTTATTTTATTTATTAGTTATAATCGGTTTAATGTTTCTAATAGGAAATATTTAAAAGCAGTCCTTATGCTTTATAAATAGAAAGGCAATTTATAAATTGTTGTACTTAGTATATATATAAAAGTAAAGCTCTAATAATAAGTGCTATATTAGTACGAAAAATCTATAGATAAAGTAGAAAAGAAGAAAAAAGAAAAACAGCTATCTAGGGTAGTGTTTTTATATATATATATAGTGGGGCAGATCTTAGTAAAAAGGGTTCCCAATCGGGTAATTAGGTAAGTGGCTAGTGTAGCGTATAGCTATTAATCCAGCTATATATACTACAGGGTCCACTCTGCAGGCTCCTCTAGGCTCTACCACGTAACTAAAGTAAAAAGATTTAAAACTTTAATAGTTATAAACTATTATATAACATATTTTATAAATATATAAACCAAATAAATATTAATACTTAATATTATTAAAATTGATTTTTTAATATGTTAAAAAAGTTTAAAACTTATAACATTTTAAAAACTTTAAAAAAAAAAAAAAACAGCTACAATAAACGCTAGCTTATTTTATAATAATTAATAAAAAGTTAAATTTTTATTTATTGTTATTATATCATTAATTACATTTATTATAATAAAGAAAATATAAGATAATAAATCAAAAATTAGTACATAATTTCTTCATTATAACTTTTATAAAACGTTTAATAAAACTATTTTATTTACAAGTATTAATATTGAAACTGTTAAAATTAAGTTTTTTATATTTAAGTTATTATTTTATTAGTTAATTTTAAACTTTTAAAAAAAATTGACATTAAGATAAATAAAATAATAATAATAATAATTTAATAACTTTTTAAATACCCTTGTAATTGTTAAAATTAAAATTAATACTATTTTGTTTTTTTAAAACTTTTAATAGTTCTTTTAATAAAAAAAGCTTTATATAGTTCAATTTATAATATTATAAAAAATATGATTTTTAAGTTTAATAACTATTATTTTAACTTTAATTAATTTTAAATTTAATAATTATAAAACGGTGGTTGCGTGGTAAAGCTTATAGAGCTTATAGAACGTGTGGCTGGATTAATGGTAGCTGTATACTACTTACTGGATTGCCTGATTAGGAACCCTATTTACTATAATCTGCCCTACTATGTATATATAAATAAATACCACTTTAAATAGCTGTTTTTCTTTTCTTTTTTCTCTACCTTATTTATGGATTTTTGTACTAATATAGCACTGATTACTAGAGCTTTGCCTTTATAAATATGTTAGGTACAATAATCTATAATTTATGTTTTTATTTCTAAAATAGTAAAACTGCTATTTAATATTTCTTACTAATATATAAAACTAACTAAAAGAAAATGAGATATAAACCGATTATATAATTAACAAAATAATATAAACATTTTTCTTAAAAAAACTGCTTTAAACAAAAAGTACGCAAGCAAATATAAATATCTTTAAAAGATTTATAATTATTTACGATTTAAAAAAATAAAATCCTTGGTTTTAATGTTAAATAAAAAGCTGGCATATTATATTTATATTTATAAATAGCTTTTTATTAGTTTTAATACTGCTACTTTAAGCTATAATAATAAAAAAGTTATAATAATTAGTTTAGCTTAAAAAAATAACTAAATAAAATAAAAAACTTTAGCTTTAATAAAAAATAGTTTTAAAATAATAGTAAGATATTTTATATTATTAATAATTTTTTCATTTTAAATTATGAACGTTTATTTATTAAATATCATAAACTTATATATTTGATAGAGACCTTTAAGGGGTCTAGGTTAAAGACTGCCAGGGACCCCCCGGAAGGGGGTGTCACGTGCAGTCACGTGCCCCACAGACCAGTACATATATTATTTGCGGAGCAGATAATACGTGGCTCCTTCTTTCTTAATACATCATCCTGATTTTACTATAACACCCCAGTCTATTCTATCAATATTTTTTTACTTTTATTATTTAAAAGAATAAAAAAGTATAGCTATAAATAAATAAAATAATTAATAAAAAGACTTGCTACATTATTTTTGAAAATAAAAGCTAAAATATAACAAAAATAAGGTTTTAACAATATATTATAAAGGTATATATTTCTTTATATTATATTAATATAAATATAGATCGTTTTATAACTTGAACCGAGAACTTGAAAAAAATAGCAATTTAATAAAATAAACCACTTATAATAATAAATAAAGCTTGTTATCTATATGTTATAATTAAAGTTTAAATAAACAAGAAACTATTTGTTTAAAAAAATAAAAGAATATAACAATTAAACATATTAAATGTTAATAATAAATAAATAAATACAATTAATAAATTATTAACTTTTTAATGTAAGGTTAAAAGTATTTTAAAATTAATTTATATTGAAAAATTTATATATTAGTTTAAAAAAGTATTTGTTGTAATTTGTTATAATAAACAAAATATATTAAATTTAAAATAAAGATTTATAGTATAAAAAGTAATTAATTATTAATAATAATTAGTTTATTAGTAACCCTGTTAAAATACTAAATATGAAAATATATATAACAAATAAAGTTGCTAAGTATTTATGTTTATATTTAGCTAATGTTTATTTTATTGTATTAAAAGATTTTAAAGCTTTATTTAATTAACTATTTAAAAAGGCTGAAGTTAAATATACGTTTTTAATATCCATAATTATTAACTAGCTAAATGTTTTAAATTTGAAAATAGCTTGATTAAAGTTTAATTAAAACGTTTAATTAAACAATTAATAAAAAAGCTTTAAAACTGAAATATTTACCTTTTATTTAATTTGCTAAAATATAGTGAGTAGAACTAGCCGCCCTAAATAATATGGGCTACCCTATAAAAGTAGAATTCTAGTCATTTATAAAATAAATAGCTATATATATATATAGCGTACTATAAGTAGCTTATATAGCTACTAAGCTAAATAATATAAGCTGTTATAAATATAATATAACAAAGTTTATAAGCTGCTACCGCTAGTATGTTAATAGTATAATCAGCAGTAAAATAGAACTATTTATATTTACTAGTATAGTTAACTATACAAAAAATATATTTATGTTATAAAAAAAACGTTAAAATTAAACTGATAAAGTTAATAATAATAATTAAAAATAGCATATAAATAATTATAAATAAATTATAGGTTATTAGTTTGCCAAAGTTAAATTATATTAATAATAATTTAATGTGTATTCTAAGATGTTTTTAGCTATTTTAAGCTAATGAACTATATAATTAATTCTTTATAAAATAAATAGCGCTTAAAAAATACTTAATACATTATATATTCTTTATAATATATTAATAGCTTTTTTTTAAATAAATTATATTGCTAGGAGTTATAAAAGTAGTATTTTAGTTAACTGTTTATATTTTAAGGTTTTTTACTTTATTTAATAAAATTTTAAATTTTAAACAACCTTTTTTCATGAAACTTTTAAACTATATAACTTTTTATTTTTAACTATTATAGTAATTTAATAAACTTGCTCTATAAAAAAACTAATATTAGCGTAAACGTTAAATTATTAAATAAAAACTATAAAAATAAATTTAAAATAAAATATACTTTTAATAAAGCGTTATATTATACTTTATAGCTACTTTTAATGTTATTTAACTAGTTTTAAAAGTATATCAAATAAGTAGGTGTAAAGCTTAATTAATTAAAGGTATTTCTATATAACCTTTGGCTTAAAAATATCTTTTTATTGATTAATAACCATTTATACCGTATTTTTAAATCCACTTTTTAAATCTATATTGATATATTTATCTTAAACAATTATCTTAACATTTATTTGCTATAAGTATAATATAAAATAGAGTATTTATGACTGCATTTTTTAAGCTAACGATATAAATTATTGTAACGTTTTGAAATTTTAACTTATTTCTTTTTTTTATATAAACACATTTAATAAAAAAAATTTCTTCAAAAGAATATTAATAATTCATAGTTTATATAAATAATAAGTAAAGTTTTCCATTTTCCATTTCTTTTATAATAAATAAAAAGCTATTATATATAATAAGTTTTAATACTTTTTTTTACTATTATAAAATAATATTTTGTTTTAAATAACGATATATTTTTCACTAGCTAATCTATTTTATAACTATGTATTTTAATTGCTATTATTATTTATATATAATAGTTCAAAAGTTAAAAGTTTATAGTTTTTTAATTTTTAAAGTATATTATTTTAAAAGCAAATAAAGAGTTTTAAAATCTTTAAACAATTTTTATTAGTTTAATTTATATAAAAGTTTTATAGCTTTTTAGCTGTTTAAAATTAATAAATATTTTGCTATAAATTTTATATATTACTTTTAATATTTCTATTATATTATATTTCATTATTATTATTATAAACGATAGCTTTAATTTACAATATAATATTTTTAACAAAAATTAATGCTTAACTTACTTTAGCTATTTTTTTATAGTTTTATATATTGTAAAAACGTTATTAAAATATTTTATTACATAAAAAAAATGTTTAATGATAAATATAATAGTTAAAAGTTTCAGCTTTAGCTGTAGAATTAAACTTAATAAAATTTTTATAATTATAAATATAAAATAACCTATTTAATATATTTTTTAATATATGTATATAAATAATAGTTATAAAAGTTTAAATATTAAAAAAACTAAAATATATTAGTAATTTAAGTAAACTATAACTTATTAATAGCTTTATTTAAAATTAAAGTAATAATAAAAACTAAGAATTAAAATATTCAATATTTGATTTATATTTATTAATAAAAAAAACTAGTTTAAAATTTTTTTATTTTATTTTATATTAATTTAATATAAAGTAAAATTTTTATTATAGCTTATATTATAACATTTTTATTTTTTTTACTAGTATTAATATAGCTATTTTAATTAAAAATCTTTATTAACTATAATAAAAAGTTTATATATATTTATATTTAAATATTATTTAGTTAAAATATTTAGCTAATATAAATTAAACTTTAACTAAAATAGTTTATAAGATTTACTTTAAATTTTTTTTTATATATATATATATATATATAAGTTTTTTAATTTAAACATATTTTTAATATTAAATATGCTAAAATTGTTATATATACATTATATATTTATATAATGTTTTTTTATTTGTTGAAAAATTAAAAAACTAAACTTTAAGCTATATTTTTTATATAAATTAAAAATTTTTTTATTATATATAGTATAAAGCAGATTATATATTTTATTTTATATATAAGCTATATTTATATATAATATATAAATTTTTATTTAAATATAATTTAAAAAAAACAGCAAATTTATATTAGCTAATTTAATAATTTAGTTTAATAACTTAATATAAAATTTATTAATTTTTTTAAAATTAATATTATTATTATTATTATTAAAATATAAAACTTTTTTTTATAAAATATTCAATATTCATAAAATCCTATCAGCAATAATGTTAGTTTTTTTAGTATTATAATTTTTTTTTATACTAAAGTTGAAAATAATAAATATATAGCTATAAATATTAAATAATATTATAATATTTTATAAATATAGTTATTTTAAAAAGTAATATTATTGTTTAAATAAAACAAATAATAATCATTATAATGATATTAAATATAAAAAAGCTTTTTTTAAATAATTTCTTTATTTAAATTAAATATAAAAACAAAAAAAACTTTAATATTAAAAAATATTTAAAAAAAAATATTAAAGTTTATAATAAAATTAAAATATATTAATCAAACGTTATTTTTATAATTAGCTTTCTCAAATTATTTTTAATTATATTTATTATAATATTTTTTTAATAATAAACTTAATAATAAATTTTAATATATTTTTAAATAGTTTTTTTAGCTTTATTTCTAATTTTTATTAAAAAGTATCAAAAATTATAAACAAAATTAGTATTTTTATTTAATATAATAACATTTTATAATTTAATAAACTTTTATTTATTTAACTTTATATTTTTTTAATAGCTAAAAAATTATATTAAAGTTATATATTTTTGTAGCTTAAATATTTAAAAATTAACAATTATATTTATTAAAGTTTATTTACTAATAATACTTTTATTAATTTGAATATAATAAACTAACTAACATTATATAAAAGCTTTTATTAATTAGTTTATATTGAATTAAATAACTATATTTCTATTTATTTTACTGATCATAATTTTATAATATATTTATACTAATTTAAAATAAACTTTTTTTTTTAATAGCTTTAATTTTAAAATTTATAAATAACTAAAACGTTTATTTTTAAATATTTTTACTTCTACTACTATAACTATTTATTTTATTATTTAAGTTTAAATATATTTTTAATTACTGCTATTAAAGTTTTTTTTTTTAAGATTTAAAAACGTTACGTTATTACTTAGCAAATATTATAATAACTTTATTAGTAGAAACTAATGTATTGCTTTATTATATTATTTCTTACTTTATTAGTTATATCTACTTTTTTTTATTTTTCTTTTCGTAAAACACGTTTTATTTAATATAAAAACAATTTTTCCTATATATTTTGTTGAATAATAATTAAAACATTTTAACATTTATATGTTGATAATAAGCTTTTTTTAATATATATATTTTTATATTTATAAAAGAAAAAATATAATGTTATAGCTGGGATTATGGCTGTAATCGTTAGCTACAATAGTGGCTGCAAACATAACTATCCATTTTCTATAAATAAGTATAGCAAATAAATAATAAAACTTAATATAATATATACTACTCCTTCCAATAATTCTTTTAGTAATAAAAATAGGACATAAGAATTAATAAAAAAACAATACACTAAAAAATTATTAAAAATATTATTTGAAGAACACTTTCTAAAAAGTTAGTCTAATAAGCGTTTTAAAACACTTTTTACTTAACTTATAATTTATTGTATCCGTTTGCTAGCAGTAAATAAATTTAAACAAAATAAACGAAATATAAAAACAACTTTTTAAACTTAATTTACGTAAGAAGTATTTAAATTTAAACAGCTCTTTAAAAAAAGCTTAACATTAAAGCTTTGTTAATTAGTTAGTTTTATATTTTATTAACTATTTATTATTAATAAATATATTACCTTTAAACCTAAATTTTATATTATAAATGTTACTACTGGTAATTTCAAACTTTAGCTTATATAGCTACTTTAATAGTATAAAATCTTTATTATAATAGCTTTAATAGCTGTTGTAATAATTTAAAAGAATAGGTTATATACGTAAAAAAATACTTGTATAAAAAGTTATTTTTATAGACTTTGTAATTAAAACTAATAGAAAAATAACTACTGCTAATATTATTAGTTGATAACATTTATAATACTGTTTTAAAATAAATATTTAAATAGATTACTTAATAGTAAAATTTATAAAATAAAATGTTCTACTTAAATTAATTAACACAATAGATAATTCTTTATTTAATAATATAATTATACTTAAAGAGCTATTAAATAGGCAGGTATTTAAAAAACTTTAAAGATTTTTATTATTTTTGTTACTAGCACTGCTGCTAGATTACTTATATAGAAATATATTCTTTAAAATAATTATTGTAGGTTTTATTAATAGTTTTTAAAAAAACGAACTTCGATAAGAAGTATTAATTTAATGAACAATTAAAGCTAAGTTATTAAAAGATTATTTAAAAACAATCTGAAATACCACAAAACATTTATAAATAAAGCTAAAATAGAGGCTAAATATATCAAAGAATAAAAAATTAAAATGATTTATAAAATCTTAAATAAAACGTTTAATATATTTATTTAGCAAACTATAAATAATATTAACGTTTTAAAATATTTAATACTATAACTATTTAACTAATTATATTTATATCCTTTTTTACTATTAGTCCGTTAATAATTACATAATTTATACCTTTTTTATTAGAAATAATATACTATAACGTTATATTTCTTCCCTTATAAATATAAAAATATATTTATTAAACAGAGCTTGTTATAAATATATAAATAATAAATATTTAATTGTTATTGAATAAAATATAGCAAGAAATTATCCTTATATTAAGTAGAATGTTCTTTATAAAGGTAATTAAAAAAAAAAAGTAAATATAAAAGATAAAGTAGAAAATATTATAATGAAGTAATATATTAGCTTTTATTAATAGAGTTATTATTATATCTGCTAGTTGATAAAATAAAGTTTTAAATATTAAAAAAAATGTTTCTTTTTTCTATAATAATTAAAAATATAATTAGACTTAGTATAATATATTATAAAATAAAAAGTTATAATAATAAAAATAAGGGTATTTAAAAACGAAAGTTCTACATGGTTTTCAACACTAGAATTAAAGCTATTTAAAAAGGGGGTTCATTTTAAATCAGCATAAATATATTATAAATATATAATTAATAAAATAAATAAAAGAATAGTTATTTAATTTAATATAAATTATTTAAAAAAAATACTTATTAGATATTTGTTAGTTTATTATATAAAAAATGTAACTATTGAACAAAACTTATCAGATTTTATTTCTATTTTTTAAACACTGTTTAATTTAACTATAAGTTTGTTTAACAAGAAATGAAAGGTACTTAATAAAACTGCAGTAGCTGATTTTATAAATAACAAAAAAGAAAAGCAAATATTTAAGCTATAAAAGGTATATAACTTGAATATACTTCTTTAGCTATTGAAGAAAATATAAAATTAAATAAACAAAGGCTTATTAAACGATAAAACGTTGTTATATTAAACAAAAATGCTAATTTTGTTTATTGATTTGCTTTAATTAAGCTTACACTTTATTTATAGTTTTAAATACTTTTTAATCAAAATTAAAAATAAAGCTAAAAGTTTTTTTTAAAAATATGCTAAAATAAAGTTAATGATGCTATTATTAAAAACATCAATAATTATATTTTTTAATATATATTAAATAATACTTATTATGAAGGTTATTATTAAAGAGAAAAGTTATAATAAATATAATTAAAAAAAAATACAAACAAGTTAATTAAAAAAATAACGTTAACTTAATATACCTTTATTTTATTATAAATTTTAGCATTTTTTCTTAAGGATTCTTTAATATTAAAGTTAAATCTGCTTACTTGCTAAACTTAAGTAATTAAACTACTAACGTAAAGAACTCTATTATAGTTAATATTATTAAAATAAATATTATTTACTTAATTAAAATAATAGTATAGCTTCTAAAAACTAATAAAATTACATTAGTATGATTAAAACATTTATGGTTATAAAATATTATAATATTATTTAATATTTGCAGCTCCGTATTTATTATTAAAGACTTCGGTATAAAAAAAAACTTATAATGTTAAAAAAACTTATAATATTACTAATTCTATAAAAACAAATAAATCTAAAATTAAGTTGCTAAAATAAATTATTGACTTTAACTTAGCTAGGTTATTAAATTAGCTAGCGCAAAACGCTATCTATTTTTTAAGTCATATTTAAATTGAAATTTATATATTATATTAAAATATAGCGAATATAAAAATATATATATATATATACAGTTTTACAATATATTTAATATATTAATATTTAACATATTACTTTTTAATTGGTTTATTATGTCGAGAAAAAAATAAATTTTATATTATTTATAGAGAACAAAGGCTAAAGTGAAATTTTTTATAAATTATAAAGTTCAACGTTTAATAATTATACTATTATCCGAAGTGTTTAATAAAGAAATATTTAATGAGCAAGAAATATACAGCTTAAGCATTAGTTCTTTAATTGTTAAATAAATAAATAAACATTATGTAAAAATATAATATACGTATAAAGGATATAGCGTTTTTAATATTAAAAATATATTTAAACTAATAGAATTATCTATATATTGATAGGCCTTTTGAAGACTTAGAATATTGTTGATTAGGAGAAGCTATCTATGTATAGTACATCTGGGGACGGTGTCTGTCTAGGCGCGCCTTCCATATATAAAGTGCGGCTAAAAAAGAAATAAAACCTTAAAATAGATTTTATAAGCAACCTTAGTTAAACTTTAATTTATATTAGCTAAATATTTTAATTAAGCAATATAATAATATAGGTATATATAAATTTACTATTATAGTTACTAGAGGATCCACCTATAGTGACCCCTTTTCGCTAGCGCTTAAAGGGCACCAAAAATGTAAATCAGGTCATATTCATAAATCAAGTTAAAATAGCCCTACAATTACGTTTGTTAGTGTTTGCTACTAAAATACGATAAAAACTTAATATTTTATTACAATTATATTATATAATAGCATTATAACTACCTATTTTTTACAAAAAAGAAATAAGAAATATCGATAATATCAAGCCTTCTAAAGCAGAATTAATAATTAAATAGGCTTAAAAACGCTAAAATTGCATTTATATTAGCTATTAAACGTTACGTACTTTACTAATTAAAAAGCTAAAGTTTTATCTTTTTAAAACTTTGTTAAATATTTCGATTTATTATATTTATTACTTTAAAAATAAGTAAAGGCTATAAAATATAGTAAACTTAACGTAAAGTTAAATAATTGCTACAAAAAGCTTTTAAAGTTAAAAAAAATAAAAAATAAAGCATTTATTTTATATATATACTTTATAATTAAAAAAGCTTTTTTAGTTACGAAACTATTTATATAGTTAGCTATTAATAACTTTTTTATAAAACGTACGTTATTTAAAAAGCTTATAAATATTTTTTTAATAACTAAGCTTTAAAAAATTCGCTTTAAATTTTATATATTTCGAATAAAAACTATAAAGCTTATAAAGCTAAATTTTAAACAATAGATTAAAATAGTTAAAAAATACTATAAACTATAGCTTAATATTTTTATAATATATTAAATATAGTTTTTAAATAACTAAAACGTTAATAAAACTAGTATACGTTTTAAATATTTTACTAGCAATATTAAAGTTGTTACTATTATAATAAAAAAATAGCTATTTATTTAAGTAGTAAATTTTTTAAACAGTAAAAGTAGTACTTATATTAAAAAAAGCTTTATAGTTAACAAAGCTATTTTATTTTATATAATATTTAAATTTTATTTTTTTATATTATAAGCTTATATTAATATTAATAATAATATATAATTTGCTTGCTTTAATAATAACTTTTTTATAAAAAAAATTTAGCTTAACTATTTATAATATTTTAACTGTTTTTTTTTTAAACAATTTATTACTTTTTAGCGTTAAATTATTAATTTAATAACTAGTAAACTTTTTAGTTTATAACAATAGTTTAACGTTAATAAATATAAAAAAATGTTAAATAGCTATAAAACCGATTTAAAAGCTAAAAAAAAAAAAAAGTTATTAAATAAACAGCTAATATAGCGTTTTTTAACTTTTAATAGTTTTATTAGCTATATTAATATTTAAACAAAAAAATATTATTTATAGTACTATATAATATTGCTTTTTATACTTTTATACTTTATATACTTTTTATAGCTTTTAGATTTATTTATTTTTAGGGCTATAAAGTTAAAACACTAATAAATATTATAGGAATATTTTTATAAAAAAAAATTAACGTTTTTTTAAAGTAATTTTATTAAAGGTTTAAATTATATATATAGCGCTAAATTTATTTTATATAACTTAAAAACTATTTTTAAATTTGCTAACTATTATTTTTAAAACTTATTTAAAGTAATAAATAAATTAAAAGCTAAATTAACAAGCTTTAATACTTAAAAATACTTTTTATTATTTTTAAAAAGCAATATTTTTATTTAAGCTAAACAGTTTATTAGTAATTTATACTAAAAATATATAAATACGTTAAATTTAATATTATAATTTTTTTTGTAAATAGCTTTATAAAACTTATATAAAACTTTAAATTACGCTATTATATAAAAAAAAGCTAATAATTAATATATATATAAATTAATCTATCGTAAAAAAATGTTTATAAATAAAACGAAAAAACAATATTATAAGTTTTTTAGTTAACAATATAATAGCTTTATTACTGCTAATCTTTAATAGTGCTATATTTTTAACCAATAAAAAAAAGCTTGAAAATAATATAATTATAAAATTAAAACGTTTAAAGCATAAAAAAAAGCAAAAAAGGCAGCTGATTAAAATAAATAGCAACTTTATAAATAATAATATCTATATATATAAAACCAGCTTTAAAAAGTTAAAAGAATCGATAGTTTTATATTTTATAACAATAAATACTTTTTTTAAGCTTCAAAAAGCAATAAAAAGCTTTAAAAATAACAAGCTTTTTAAATTAATATAGCTTTATAACTACTTTTAAAATAGGTTTTAAACGCCGAAAAGTTTTTTTTAATTTTTTAAAAAACTATTGCAAAATCTATAAATAGCTCTAAATTAATCAATATACCTATATTATTATATAACTTTTTTAAGCTACTCCGTAGCTTAAATTAGCTTAATTATACCTTCAAAAAATCGTTTAAAATAAACGTAAATAAAGCTATTAAAAATATTAAAACAATAAATAACAAAAAAATCGATCTATTTAGTAGTTTTTCGTAGGTAATATAGAATATTTAAAAGCGTTTTAGTGGCTAAAAAGCGTATATAATAAAGTAGCTCTAGTAGCTTTTAATAGGCTTAAAATACTAAAAAACATAATTTTTAGGGCTAAATACTATATATAATTAATTAAATATTTTATACTTTTATAGTAATTAAAGTAGTTATAACAAAGAATATAGCAGTTTACTAACAAAAAGTTATTTTTATATATAAATTTAGTAGTAAAGCTACTTTGACCTGATTTATGAATTATAACCTGATTTATATTTTTAGTACCTTCTGAGCGCCAGCGAAGAGGGGTTACTATGGGTGGATCCTCTAGTAACAAAAGTTTTTTAAATTAAGCAGCTATACAAGTGCTAATAAACAAAAATAGGGATATTATAATATATAAGCTATAAAGAAAACTTTATATTAAACTAAAGCAAAATAAGCAAAGATTTTTTTAAAACTAGTTTTTTTTTATTAATAAATATATATAAAACATTAAATATTCTCACTATTAGCTTTTATTACAAGTTTAATTTTAAATATAGCTACTAGATAGTTATAGTTTATTTAAATTGCTAGCAAATATTAGCTTTTAAAATTTTTAAGGTCTTATAACTATAACCTATATAAATAACTTAATATATATAGTTAACAAGTTATATTATATTTAAAATGATAAAAAGTTTACTAGCTCCTATTTTAAAACTAAAGTTTAAACTTTAAATAATTACGCCTACGGTACTAAGTATTTTTTTATATATAGTAAAAAATATTAATAACGTTTTTAAAATATATAAAACTATAAAGAAATAACTAAAATAAATTAAATATTATTTGTTGCTAAAAATATTATAATCTAAGTTAAAACTATTATTTAGAAAAATAATAATGAAATATAATAAAATAAAAATATTAGAAGTAATATATAAAATTTATAGCAAAGTATTTATTAAATTTAAAAAAGCAAAAAAACTATAGAATTAGCTTATACTAATAAGTTAAACTAATGTACGTTAGTTTATTAAAGCTATAAAACTTACACGTAAATAAATAAAAAATCTTAAAAAATTCCCCAACTTTTTAGTTATTTTAAAAATAATATACCTTAGCAATAAAAAAAGGAATGAACTTTAGCTTTTAAGCTATTATATATATAAACAATAATAGCAATTAAAATATATAGGTATATAATAAACTAGTTAATAAAACTATATTTAACTATATTAGGATTTAAAAAAAAAAGCCATGTTTTATAAAAACAAAAAAAAGTATTAAAACCTATTGTATATAATAGCTTTCTATTTATTCAAGCTTCAGAAAACTATAAAAATAATAAAGAAAAACTATACATTATTGTTAAATTTAGTTATAAATATAAAAGATATTTAAAATTAAAGATTTTATTTATTATTTATATCAACTATAAACTACTAACATTTTTCTCACATTTCCTGATATTAAAAGCATTTATACAAAAAAAATAAACAACTTAAAATATTTAAACGTTAAAATAATTTATACTGTTGGTTTAAAGAATATAGCAATAAATACCTTATTTTATACTATATTTATAATCAATAAGTGTTAAATTAATTTGTTTCAATCCAAATATGTTAATAAATAACTTTAAAATTTTTTTAAACTTTAATGAAAGTTTTAAGTTGTTTAATTATTATTTAAACTAGAAAGTTTATAGAAAATTTTAAAAAGTTTAAACATATAAAACTTTTAGGGTTATATTTTATGATTTTGAAAAATATCTAAATTTAATAATTTTTTATTCATTAGAGCTTTTAAAAAACAATTTTCTTTCAAAAACAATAAATTTTTTCAAAAGGTTATAGTAATTACTATATTGCTTAAAAAACATTAATCTTATTATTTATAAAAAGTTCATTAAATAAAGTTTAATAAATATAAATTCTTATATACCATATAATTTCAATATAAAAATGAAAATAATTTTCATTTTTAATATTAATGAAATATATTATTTATATCATATTTTAAAAAATTATACTTTATGCTTTAAATGTTTAAAAGAATCAAAATAAAATATATTAAAGTTATAAATTTATATAAAGCTATAATAAACTTTAACTTATTTAATAAGAATTAAGAGTTCAATTGTCATTTTAAATTACTATGTAATCAAATATGTTCTTTTTTATAAATGAAATATAATATTATAAATAAAAAATAGCTTTAAAGCTAAAAAAAATAATATAGAACTTTTTAATTATAATTTTTATACACTATTTATTTAACTATTTTATTTGTAACTATAAAAATAAAAAGTGTTATAATGGGTTTTTCTATAATTAAATTACTACTTTAGTAGTTAATTATAAATTTTTAAAGTAAAAATAAATACAACAATTATTAACAAGCGTTTAATTACTAAAAATATAATCAATCGTTTTTTAAAAAAAAAAGAAAATAGCTATTTATATTATAATTTTTTAGAGGTTAAATCAATCTATAAAATGTATAATTAAATTTATATATTTTGATCACAAATAAACCGTTTAACCAGCTTTTGGAAATATTAAAAAGTTTTATATTAGCTTTATTTATAATATATTTGTTATAGATATTAATGGTTATAAACAATATGGAACTATATATTTTGTAATAACTTTAATAGTACTTTTTAAAAATAAAATTTTTGTATATCTTAGTTTATATTATTAAAGAAAATACAATTGTTATAGTTACTAATAACTGTTTTTGCTTTAAGCAGTTTTTAATTTAATCATTATAAAAAGTTATAAATTAAAAGTTTTAACATTTCTTAAATTTTTTAAATTATTTTATAAGTAAAAGATCTTTTTCCAACTTATATAAAAGCTTACAACAATAATATTAAATGAAAAAGAAATTTATTTGAAAATGAACAAAAATTAAATTCAAAGTTTTAAAATAGCCAAATAGCTTTTATTGTTATTAAAAGTTACGGTGCAGTGGCTAGTGGGTGGGTTGGGTCCCCACCAAGTCCTAGCAAGTCCTGCAGGCCGGCTCCATATAAGCCCACTTAGGATACCAAGCTTCCACCTTGGTTATTCTGCATTCCTTTTGTGGAGGTTGGCTCTGTGGATGTGGGTTCAGAATACCAATTGTCACATTAAACAGATTCAAGCTTTATAATAATCTTTTTGTAGTATATTAATATGAAACTTTAACGTATAGAAAATATTTTCAATAATATATTGTTATAATAAACAATACATCTATAGCTTACCTTTAAAAAAAAAAAAAAACTTTAATAAATTTTGAAAAATTAATATAGCACATAACCATATCCATTTTAATAAAATAATAGTTATAATATATTATATACGTTTTTATTAACTTAAAAAATTTTTTATGCGAGTTTAATAAATTTAAACCGTGTTAATTAGAGTCACAAGTGGCACTTGTGGAGCCCTGCCTCCACTTGCCTGGTAGTTGTGGAGCCTTGCCTCCACCTACACTTGTGTACAGCATATAGTCCCACTTAGAGTGCCAAGCTTCTACCTTGGTTATTCTGCATCCCTTTTGCGGGGTTGGCTCAACTGTGTAAGTGGGGCAATTGAATACCAACTGTCACAATTAGAATAAAAGTTTAAATATAACAATGTGTTAAATAATTTAAAACCTTATATATATTATATAAAAGGGTTTATTTTTCATAAATTTAATACATCCTAATGTCTTTTTTTTTTAGCCCTTAAAAAGCTTTTTCTGTTTAAACTTAAGAGTTTTAAGCTTTGAACCGTCATATAAGCTATATTATTACACCAAATTTTTCAAAAATTTATTTCTTTAACTTAAAAGTTTGTTAATTCTAAAAAAACATAAATATAAGTACAAATAATTTTATATTTTAATAGTAAATTTTATATTTTAATTTTAGTTAATTATTTTAAAAAAACTTGTAGTTTTATATATTTACTTTTAAATAATGCTGTTTTTTTTTTAACTGTTATATTTGTTATTACTATTGTTTTTTTTATTCCTTTATTTTCTTATAATTATTTTATCCTAAATTATTTTTAAAACTGGTTTCTTGAGTTAACTTTTAAACGTTTTATATATTATAAATTAATACTTTTTTATTTTTATTAGCTTAGCGATTATAATAAGTACTATTATTATTTTATCGCTGCTAATTTAAAAAGTTTAATATATAATAAAACTACTTATCGAAATATTAACGTTTTAAGTATTATTGCTTTTTTAAATATAAATTATATTATAAGCTAGTTTAATATATAAGCTGTCAACGTTAATAACACAAATCTAAGTTTAAAATAAACTAAACTATTTTCTATTCAATATTATTTGTTTATAATAAAAGTTTTTGACTATTATTTTGTAAAAGATTTATTTTTTTTTTTTTTTTAACTATTCATATATTAATAACAAATAACCAAACGTAAAAAAAAATAATGAAAATGAGGTTTTATTTTTTAATATTAATTTATTAATAAACATTTATTATAATAATAGTAAAGTTTCTATTAAAAATTTTAAATTTAATATAGAACTTTATATATTTTAGTTATTTAATATTTATATTTTAGCTTGATAAAATATCGCTGTTTAAATTCATTTTTTTTAAGTAAAAATAAATAACTTTATACTAAAAGCTATAATATAAAAAGTTTGTAATGCTAGTTTTAACTGAGTTTTTAATTAGCTACTTTTTAAATAAAAAATAATTAAAACTTTTATTTTTGCTTATTGAATTTTAAAAAGCGTAATAATATTTTATTATATGAAGTTTACTATTTTTATATTAAACAATAGTTATAGTTTTGTTTATTTTTACTATAGTTGTTTATTTAAAAAAAATATTAATAAAAAATACTATAACTAATAAGTTGTATTATATTAAAAAAAAACACTTAGTAAAATATAATATGTCAGCATCTAGCATTGCCCGCTGCCTGTGGCTAAGCAGTAGCTAGGGTGGAGGTATGTTACCCTAGTACGTACTAGTAAATAGGGGTGGGACTGGTGCCTGCTCTATATTTAATAGGGTACGAAATAACTAGTAAATAGGTATACGGGCCCCTACTATTAGTATTTATATGTAGCTAGCCTACCTAGCTATAATAAACTTATTTAAAAGATTATTATTAATAGAACTATAATTTTGTTACGAGCAGTAAATTGGATAAGTTAGGTGCAACGTTTATAGTCTTAATAGTAGGTATTATATAAGACTAAAGCTTGTAGAAAAAAAGAAATAGGTATAAAATAGGAGTGAGTAAAGTATATAAATAGTCAAGGGCTACAGAGCTTATAAGTATGGTAAGCTAAAGTAGCTAATAGTTTTTTATAATAACTATCCTCCCCTTTTTAATTTAGATCGGCTTTAATTTGTATATAAAAATTAACTAATTAAATAAATTAATTTATTTATGCCGAATTAATTAACTTTTAGTTAGCTGTTTAATTAATTTAGGTTATTATTTTTAGTAGATGTAGTTATTAAATAATCCGTGCTAATTTTGTTATAGTTCTACGTTATTTTCTAAATATAAGAGGGTATCTTTTTTTTTATCTAGTATTTATTTATTTCTTTTATTTCTTTTAGGTTTTTGCGATTTTTTCTCTGTACTTATTTATTTTTTAACCCGCCGTTTTTGCTTTATTACGCTGAACCTTCGTTCTATTTTTAACTTATTTCTATTTTTAATTCACTTTTATTTATAATGCCTCTTTATTTATATAAAGAAACTGTTTGCGCTAAAAACTACTAATTTAGCCAAAAAAAAGTTAAAAACTTTAATTTATAGTTTGTTAACTTATTGCAGCTATTTTAGCTACGTTTATAATATGTTTTAGCTTAAGTATAGCTTATTTTTTGAGGTGCTTTATAAGTAAGTTAAACCTAGTTTTTTTAGCTATGTCGATTATAAAAATAGCTATAATATTTATAAAGCTATAAATATTTTTACGTTTGTTATATTTTTAGTTTTTGGTTAATATAGTTAATTATTTACTAACTAGTAAGCAATAATATAATAAAAAATAACTTAATAAGTAGTAATTTAATAAATAGTAATAATTATATTAAATCTTTTTAATACTGTAAAATAATAACGTTTAGCAATATAAAGTTAAACTATAACGTTATTGCTTCTATTTTAGGTTTATTTTGTTTATTAATTGCTGTTTATATATTTAAATCTTCTTTGTTAACTTTATAACTTTTTAAAACCTTAGATTGCTATAAGAGCTATAATATTAGTTACTAGTATTTATTAATTATATTTATTTAGTTGGCTTTTTTATTTAACTTTATAATTAAAATTATAATTGAATACTATTTTGTTTATTATATCTTTTATTTTTTATTTGTTTATTTAATTTTTGAAACCTAATATAAGTAAATTATGCTTTAATTTAGCTTGCTAAAGCTTTAATAGTTACACTAAGAACACGTTATAAAGTTAGCTATATTATATAAAAAAATTAAAGCGATAAGTTTATAATTTTACTTAGCTAACTATTTTAAAAAAGCTAATAAATTTTAATATGAATTTCTAGTATTTAAAATTAAAGTTTTTTATAAATAAAGTTACTATTTAGCTAACTTTATATTTTATTGCTTTATATTTAAAGTTATAATATTTTATATATTTTTTAGTTATAACTTGCTATTGTTTTATTACCTTTATTCAAAGTATTTTTAATTTATTAATTTAGTTTTATACTTTTAATATTTTTTTTAATATAGTTTAAATTTTAGTAGGTATTTATATAAAGCTTGAAAAGGAACTTTGTTAGTAGTACTATTTATAGCTAAATTATAACAAAATAAGCTTAAAATAATAATTAATGCTAATTAGTTTGTTTATTAAGAATAAAAAAATAAAAGTAGGAGTTTATTATTTAGTTTATTTATTTTGTTTAGCTATTAGTTTTAAAATAAAGAGCAACTAAATAGCGCTTTTAAATTTTAATAGAATAATAAAGTTCAGACTAAAAATTGCTAATAAAAATAAAACCTTTATTAAAAACTATTTTTATAAATAATTTATATATATATTTAATTTTTTACTAAAATAAAACAGCTAATTTAAAAATTGTTATTATTATAAAAATAAAAAATAAATTAATTAATTTAATAAATTAGTTTATAATAACTAGTATGAAATTTATTAGTTTACTTTTATAAAAAGTTTTTAGTAAACTTACTATAAAATCTATTGCTAATTTTTTTATAAAAGAAATAAATAATAAAAAAGTATTTAATTTGCTATATTTTTTGTAATATTTTATTTGAAAGTTAGTATAAATTTTATATTTTTTTATATAATTTTATATATTAGCTTTTAAACGAAGCTAAAAAAAACTTACGTTTTAATAGTGTTTATATTTATTATTCACTAAAATAACCTCTAGTACTATTATTATAATATATTTTAATTAATTAAAACTATATAAACTTTTCGAAAAAAATATAAACTTATTTATTATATAGTAAAAAAAAAACTTTTAATTAACTGTAATAGTTTTATAAATATCTTTGAACTAATTTATTTTTTAAACTAATAACATTTAAAGTTTTTTTATTATATTTATATGATAAAATTTTAGAAACTTTAGTTTATATTAGGATTTTGAATTTGTTAGTGCTAATATTTCTATAATACGCTAAATAGTCTGATTGTTAGTTACGGAAATAGCTTAATTTTTATTATAACTCTTTATTAAAAGCTATCAAGTCTAGTTTTAATAAGTCTGTTTACTTTTATAATATATCTATTTTTTATTATACCTATATTTATATTTCTACTTTTTGTACCTATATTAGCATTTATACTTATACTAGTACCTACAGGAACTACTAACTTATTATTTAAATTATTTATATACTAAGAAAGATATAGCCTATAACCGGTTATTTTAAAAGTATAGTTTTAATTATAGCTTAAAACTAACAAAAAATCTAAAACTTTAAGTTAAAGTTCTAAAAAAATATTAAATTTAGAAAATTAATATAGTAGTTTGCTTTAATTAAACAATAATATAGTATTATAGCAATATATTTAGTTTAAACTTAAAAGTTAAAAAGTATATAATGCTAAAATAAATAGCTATATAAAATAAACTAAAAAAGAGATATAAAACCTTTTTAAAAGAGTTAGCTAAGTTTACGATAAAATAAGTAAAATTGAAAATATATTATTTAATTTAGCTAATAACTAAAATAAGCTAATTAGTAAGTTATAATTACAATTTTAAAGCTAATTATTATTTTATAGCTAAATATTTATTTATATAGTAATACCTTAAATTTTATACTTATAAATATAATTTCTGTTTATAGCAATAAACCTAAGTTATATTAACTTATAGCAACGTTTTATAAATATTAAAAGATTATTGTTAAGTAATTTACTAATAATAAAACTATAACTAAAATAGCTAGTAAATAAAATAAATAGCAACTAGTATTATTTTGCTCTATTTTTTTCTAAATAACCTAAAGCTTATATAAGCTTTAACTTTATATCGCTTAACCTACTTTTAAATATTCTTTATTATTATTAATAAAATATTTGTTAATTTGGTTAACTTTTAATAGTTAAACCTAATTTTATTATAAATTAACTAATAGTAGCAACAAATAGTTTATTAATATTTTTTATTTTAGCACTATTTTTACTAATTAATAATATTTTAATAGGATAATAGTTTAGATTTTATATTTAACTAAATTTATTTTAGTTTAGCTATTTAGCAATTTTTATACCTTAGCTTACACTTTAGCTAATAATATTAAAACTGCTAATAGCAGGATTATAAATACTATAAGCTAGACTTACCAGCATATTAAGAATATTAAACTTAAGCTATAATATATATAGTTTTAATATTTATTTCTAAAATAAACTTTAAAAATTTAAAAAACTTAATATAAAAAAACTTAATATAAATAGCCCTATATAGTTTTTTATATTTTATTAATAGTTTAATAAAATTTAAGCTTAATATAATGTTAAACTTAAACTAGCTTTTAAGATTAACTATTGCTTATTACGCTAAATATTAAAAATACCCGATCTAAGTAAAGATTTATTTAATAAAAATAATAACAATAATAATAAACTATATTGCTTAAATAATTTTAGATAGCGCTTTTGCAAGCTATATAAATTTTAAAAACTATTTTAAGGACTATTTTAAGGATTACTTAATAATTGTAACCTATGTAATTTCTATAAATAGACACTAATAAAATTATATAACAGTACTATAGGATTGTTTAATAGCATTTTAAGTTCGTTTTAAGAAAAATTGTTTAAATTAAAAAGGTTAAATATTAAACAATTTAATTTAAATCGGGATAATCTAAAAAATAAAAATATAGTAGCTTATAATAACAAGCTTATATTTATTAACGTTTTTTGTTTTATTAAATAAATTAACTTTTTTAAAAAAAATTTAAAGTTAGCTAAAAGTAACGCTAAATAAATTATAACTATATTTTAGACTTTTTTCGCTAAACTAGCTATTATATAATAAAATAACAAATTAACTATTGTTAAAAAGTTAGACCTTTATTATAAAAAATTTATAACTATTTTTAATAAACTTATAGCTTGTTTTATTATATAAGCTTTTTTAGCTATTAAGCGTTTTAACAAATTTTATTTAAGCTTATAATAAATAGCTAGTAATAAAGCTATAATAGTTAATTTTATTTAAAAGAAGTTATATTATATTAAAGTTATAAAAATATTAAATAAAAGCAATAATAATTAGTATAATATAATAGTTTTTATTTAAACTTATATAAATTTTAGCATTAAATAATTCTTGTTAGCACTAAAATAAATTAATATTTTAGCTAGGTATATATTTAAGGTTATAAAAGCTAAGCTTATTTTATTAGTAGCAGCCTGTAAAAAATATTTTAACGTAAAAAAAAAAAGTTGTTATAACTAAAAATCTAAAAATAATAATTTAAAGCAAAAAAATAAACGTTTTAAATATAATAAATATAATAAAAATAAAAATAGTAATAATTTAGATATTTTTTTTTAAAAAAAAAAAAAAAGCGCAAAAAAATTTAATTACAAGC
>JADKYC010000251.1:0-24939 GCA_019843955.1 Xylaria sp. 218_066
TTTAAATATTAAAAAACTATAAAAATAAAAAAAAAAAAAAAAAAAAAAAAAACTTGTATATAAATAAAAAAAAATATATATATATAGAATATTTTAGTTGTTTACTATATAGTTTAACAATTATATTTATATATTTAATTATATTTATACGCTTATTTTATAATTATTTATATATTTAAATATAAATATTTTAGTACTAATATTTAATTAAAAAATATAAAAACTAAAACAATTAAATATATTAATATATATAAAAAGCTTTAAAAAAAAATATAAACAAGCGCGCTTTTAAAAAAATAAAGTATAACATATATATAAATATTTTAATTAAATATATTTATAGAAATAAAGCTATAAACAAATAAACTAATTATTAATAGCTTAAAAAAATAAATAGTAATAAAAAATAACGCCGTTATTAATTAGCTAACAATAATAGTATATAAACGTATATGTTTATAATAAAACTATAATTTATTTTTTTATTAAAAATATTTAATAAAAATAAAAAATATTATAAATATAAAAGCGCTTAGCTTTATAGCTTCGTAATATAAGCTATATAACTAAAAAATATATAATAAAGCGTTTACTATATTAATTTATAAGCTCACTTATAGATAAGCTTGCTAAACTAATTAGTACGCATATATACTAGCAAACGTAAAAAATAGCTTCGAACGTTTTAAAAAAACGATCTACAGTTATTCCGGGAGCGTTTATATATATATATAAAATAGAGATTTAGATTTATAAAATAAAAATAAAAAATACAAAAAACAGATTACTTAAACAGCTTTATCAAGCTTACTTATAAAAGCATTAGTTTAATTCTACTCTAATGATAGAATAGACTGGGGTGTTATGGTAAAATCAGGATGATCTATTAAAAAAGAAGGAACCACATATTATCTGCTCCGCAGATAATATGTGTACTAGTCTATAGGGCACGTGACTGCACGTGACACCCCCTCCGGGGGGTCCCTGACAGTCCCTGACACAGACCCAGACCCCTTGGGGGTCTCTATCATCTAATAATTCAATTAACACGCAACTCCGCGAGATATAATTTAATAGATATTTAATAAAGTTAGCTATTAAATATAAATATAACTTTAAAAAGAAACAAAGAATTTAAATTTTTCAAGCTTTATATAGCAAGATATAAGCTTTTAAACAATAATAAAAAAAGCTATTTATTTTATTAAATATTTTAAGCATTAAAGCTTTAGTTACTAATATTTTAATAAATTATAATACTTTTATAAAAACGTTTATAATAATTTATATTAATAATTATTATAATATATTAAACAAGCTTTAATTAAGCTAAAATTAATAAATATTAAACTTAATAAAGGAGTTTTATATGTTAAGCTAAAAACCTTATAATATTTTTAATATTTATTATAGTTTATTATTATTTAATAATAATAAATATTGCTAACTATTTAATAAACACTATTAAAATAAATAGAGTATATATATATTTTAATAGGTTGCTATTTATATATATAAACTTTATAAATTATATTTTTTAATAACTATAAAACTATTTAAATATAAAAGAAAAATAGCTATTTTTTAGCTTTAACATTTATTTAATTAATTTTAATATTTTATTTAATTTGAACATTTATATTTTAATAATTATTAACAATAATAATTATATAAAGTGCTTTATAACTGTTAAACCTATTTAGAAATACATTAGTTTAATAGCTAAAGCTGCTATAAATTAAAAAACCAAAAAAATACTAGAAGGCTTTTTAAATTAAAATTAAATATATAGCATTTATTAAAAAAGTAAAAAGGCTTAATCGCTATAAAAGCTATATATTAAAATACAACTTTTTATTTAAAGCTTTATTGCTATTTATAATAATTAGATAAAAGCTATAATTGTTATAAAAAACCTTAAATATTGTTAATAAATTAAATATATTCTATTTAAATTTTAATTTATATAAAAAGCTTATAAAATAAAGTAGGTTAAAGTTTATTGTATTTTAATTATTAATGTATTTATAAATAAATTAACTAAAGCTTTAATATTTATTTAAAAAGCTTAATCTTAGCTATTATTAAAGGATTATTCTTTAAGACTTAACATTTTAGTTACATGAATATAATAAAATATCATAAATTTAACTAACTATTTTAAATAATAAAAGCTATTTAATAAGAACAAAGTTTTAGTTATTTATAAAGTAAATAGCTATATATATATATAATATATTATAAATAATTTATATAGCTATTAAGGTAAATAGCATATATTTTTATAAGTGTAATATAATAAAGTTTATAAACTATTGTTAATATAAAAAGCTATTTTTGTAAATATTTTATATTATTAAAGAAAAATATATTAAATTTAAATATTTAAGTAAAAAGTATGTTAATATAAAATAGGCCCTAGAAAATAAAATTCTTTAAAAAAATATATTTAATCTGCTATAATAAGTATATATACAACTTATAGCTATATAGCTAATTTATTATATATATAATAAATAATATATATAAAACGTATAAAAGCTGTAAAGTTCACTATATTTCTTATATTTTAGTAGTATAGTGTAAAAGCTTTATAGCTGTAAAACTAACAATATTTATATTATGTTAAAACTTTAAATAATGTTTATTTTAAACTGCTAAAAAGGAAATTAATAAACTGCTATAAATATATTTAAGACCTTTAACTTCCTTTAGCTTTTATTTATTTTTCCTTTTAAGTTTATTATTTTTAAGGTATTTAAATATTTTTCTTACTTTTTATAAGCTATATTTATAATTTTGTTTTAGTTATTATAGCGTATAGCTTTATTGCTGCTTTTATTATACCTTAAATAGCCACTATATTATAGTGCTATATACCGTATAAATGTTTAAGTATTTTAACAAAACTATTTTAAAGCTTTATAATCGTTATTATATTAATTTATGTAATGGATGCAATAAGGGCATTGTGGTTCAGGCACCAATATACCTATATTATAAAGGAATATTCTACTTATGGAAAGAAAAAGGAAAAGAAAGCCTAAGGTACAAAGGACTGCACACAAATATATAGGCAAATATATATAGGGCAGGTGTTCACTACAACCTTCATTCACTAGTATCCCATCAGTGAATACTGCAGCAATAGCCCATCAGTGAATATTGCAGCATATCCAGCCACACTAGCCACACTACACAGACCACTAAAGCCACACCAATTGGCAGTGGGGCTCCAGTAGTCTGTCATAATTTATAATATTAACAATAGCACTTTTTTTTTTATGTAGCTATAAAGCTATTAAAAATGCTACTAAGGATATTAAAGTTTTTTTTATTATAATTTAAAAAACACAACTTTTTAAATAATATATGTTTAGTTTAATTATAATAATAATTATAAACTTATTTTAATATATTAAAAGATTATATAAAATATTTTAACTAGCTAATATTAATTTTAACACTTTTAAATAAACTTTTTTAAAAAGATTATAATATTATAATATTATTTAAATTATTATAACCTTTAAAAATAATAAAGTTTTTTAAAACGTTTAATATTTTTATAGCCTAAAAAATAATTATTAAAGTTTAAATTTAATAATTATAATTTTTTAAACTTTTAAATTTTTATTTTATTAAAAGATTATACTACTTTTTAATTAAAATAAAAATAATTAATTTAGCTATAAGTTTAAAATATATATTTATAATTTTTAAAAAGGTTTATATTATAAAAGGTATAAAACTTTTTTTTTTATATATAAAATATTTATATTTAAATTTTAATTTATTTTAGTTTTTTAAATATTAATAAAACAATAAATAACTAATTTTAAATAAAATTATTTTAAAACAGTTTTATAATTTTAATTATAACTTAAATAAATATAATTATAATAACGTTTAACATTAAAAAAGTTGATAATAAAAACTTTATAACAATATTTCTTTGTTAAAATTAAAAGTTTAATATTTTTTACAAGTTAAAATATAAATTACATTATTAGTTTAAGTTTATAGCTAATATATAGCTATAAAATATAAAAGAAAAAATTAATATATTAATAAGAAATAATATTTATAAATATAAAAGTTATAAATATAAAAAAGTTTAAATAATAAATATTTATATAATATTTAATATTATAATATAATAGTTAGTTAAGTTATAATAAAAACAATAATAAAATTATATATTATTATAATTAAAATAGCACTATAAAATAGCTTTTCAACAATATAAAACATAATAAATGTGATAGAGCGCCTACTACACTAATTTATAAGCTTACTTGTAAGTGAGCTTGCTAAACTAATTAGTATGCGTATATGCTAGCAAACGTATAAAATAGCTTTGGACGCTTTAAAGAAGCGATCTAAGGTTATTCCGGGAACCGTTATATATATATAAAATAAAGATTTAGATTAATGAAATAGAGACAAAAAAAACAGGCAACGAATTACTTAAATAGCTCTAGCAAGCTTACTTATAAAAGCACGAGTTCAATTTTAATCCGATAATCCAATTAACACGTAACTCCACAGGAATAAATTTATTAAAAATAATAAATTTAAAAGAAAAAAAAATATTTAAAAGCTTTATATATGTGATATGGTGCAATATGGGTAGAACAGGTGTATTGAATAAAGATGGAGACCGAAGGTCTCTAGCTAAAACTGCTGACTGTAAGAATCCTATAAATACAAACGTGTGTGTGGCAAAGCTACACGTATAAACCAACTGCACAGCCACATGTAGCTGTGCTACACGCGCCCCCTATAAGCGCGTATTAATATGTATAACAATTTATTGATTGTCTTTTTAACAATTTAAAATAAGCGGTATTTAAAGCTTTAATATAATATAAATATTATTAAATTTAAAGTTATAAATTTTTAAAATATAATATTATAATATAAAAATATAACAAACTTTTAAACTTTTATAAACTTTATAAATATTATTTTAATATTTATAATAAATTACTTATAAAGCTATAAGTTTTATATATATTTTTATTAAACTTTATACTTTATAAATCTTATTTTATATTAAAATACTTCTTATTTAAACATTTATAAAAATAGCTTGTTATATTAGTAGCAGCTTATACACTTTGCTATATTATGTTTATAATAACGTATACTACTTTGCCTACTAATTACATACGCTATTTATAGGACGCTATATATATAAATAGCTATTTACTATATATAGAACTAAAGTTTTACTTTTATAAAGTAGCTTTTATTATTTAAAGTGGCTAGTTATACTCATTATATTTTAACAATAGTATAGTTTAAAGGTTTTATTAGCTTAAAAGTTAATAATATTTATATTAAATTAAAGCTTTAAATAACGTTTGTTTTAAACAGTTAAAAGAAATTAATAAACTAATATAAATATATATAAAGCTTTTAAATTTCTTTATTTCTCATTTATTTTTTTTAGATCTATTATTTTTATTATATTTAATTACCTCTTTATTTCTTATAACTTATTTTATTATATTATTTTAATTATTATAATATATATTTTTATTGTTATTATTTTAATAATTTAAATAGATTTTATATTATAACGGTATATATTTTTAAATTTCTTTTTATTTAAAGAATATTAATATTAATACTTTAACGTATAATAAATAAAAATCTATATTTATTACTTTAGTTATAAATATAAAAATTCGGTTAATACTAATATTTTTATTGTTAGCTGCATTTATAATAATTGTAAAGCTTTTTTTAATATTATAAATATTTTTGTTTATAACTAAAAACCTTTATTTATTAAAAGCAACATTTTTATATTTTCTTTATTATTATTATAAGTATTAACAAAAGGATTTACCTTAATGTTTAAAGAATTATTAATAAACACCTTTTTAATAACTTTATAAAAAGCTAAAACTATAATAATAATAACGTATTATTAATATTTTAAAAGCATATATTTTTGTTATATTTACTTAAAAAGTAAATAAACTATTTATAGCATAAACTAATAAATCTTTAACAGTTATATTATAAAAAAATAAACAACTTAAATTTAAAATCGGTAATAATATTTATTTTAAACTTATTAAACATTTTAATAACGCTATAAAATATTTTATAAATAAAACTAAAAACGTAAATATTAAATATAAACGATTATAATAATAAATAAAGAGGTTAAATTAATAAGTTGTTAATTCTTTTATTTAAATATAAATTTATAAAAATATTTGTTTTTATATTTTATATAAGAAAAAATAACGATAAATTAAAAACATATATTTATAATTTAAAAAACTATTAAATTATTAAATTTAATTAGTTTGTTAATAATATAGCTAATATAATATATATTTTTAAATTGTTAAAAAGTATAAGATTTTATATACTAAATAAAAAAAATAAATACCTATATATTAATTTATTTTTCAACTACTTATGCAGAAAAATAAAGGTTTTTTTATTGTTAAAAAACTTTTATAAATATATACTAGTTGCTTTTTTAAGCTAACAAGCTAACTGTTAAGTTATATAAATAGCTTTATACGCTATTTTTATATATAGTTAACATTGCTATTATAACAAAAAATATATTAAGTTTTAATAGTTTATTTGTTTAAATAGCTTAAAAATACGGTAATATATATAAAATAAAAGTATTTTAATACTAAAAAATTTAAAAATTTTAATAATTTTTTAGCTAAAAATAAATAATTAGCTAAGTCGTTATATTTATTATAAAAAACTAAATAGTGACAATTTTATTACACAAAACCACATTGTTAAATACAATGAATATGAAGCTAATCACTTAATTTATGGATAAAGATTTGGTTATGCTTTAACTGCTGGCTATCATGGTACCGGGGTTGGAGGTTGTGTTGCGCCACGTGCTATTTGACATCGCAGATCCACGTCCGCTGTAACCCATGAAGCTGAACAGAAATCGAAGTCGCTGCAATTCAAACTTACTTGTTCTGCTCCCTGGTTTGGTCCGACAAGCAGGGTCTTATTGTAGCTATATCAGTTTTGCAATGGTAAGAGGCTCCGTATATACTTTTCTCGTTAGCAGGGCCTCCCGCGAAACGATATTAGTTCACACTAGGTGTCGTTTCCGAGCGACGGCAACACGATTCCTTTACAGACGAAGGCGAAACGATGGAGTTGGGGTTTGGAGGATTACCCAGGTGATCCGTCTCTTGGCTTGCTTGATTGCTCTTACTCATGGTCACGAGATCCCGAAGACAACACGGCGGGCTAGTTATACTTGCATAGAGACATTTAGCATTGCGAGCTAAACGTTATCCTGGTACATGTTATAGAAACAACCCCCAAACGCCTCGCTTATAGCACTTTTCTTACTTCCTAGCTGTCTTGTTGAGGCACCCCTTCCCTTCGATGAGTATATGGGTGAATGAATCGAGGTAGAGGGCCTGCCTTCCTCAGTATGCAGTCTTGATACCCAGCATGCACGACAATCGAGGTTTGTAACGGTAATCTACGTCTACTGAAGAAGTTCTTCGCAGGTCCAGTCCTCATAGCTGCGTGGTAGTAGGAACGTTAGCATCGAATAAGGACGTCTAGGGGGGGGGGGGGGGGGGGAGATAGACGTACTAGCCGTCGGGCATGTATCGGCGGACAATTAAGGGTATCTTCTTCTCGTTCATCTCCTTGATTGCAATCTGCAGAGGGTCAGATTCACCCTCCAAATCGACAAGTACGGGCGCATTCATGCTGTTCGCAGCCAGAGTCAGCCATGTCGCTCTCATGCAGTCACAGGGAGACATTTGTGTCCTTGCCTGATCTGCAGGGCCCTGGTGCCCAGGATGCGCGCCTTCTCGTACTTGGTCATGTAGGGGGTGGTTGTTCGCTCTTCGTTGGGAATCCGCTTATCCTTAATAGACTTATGGGCGGCAGGGCCCTTTTGGGCGTTGTTGGCGGCGGCAGATGGATCACCCGCGATGACAACATTGTCTTCGTCCTCGTTGCCACGTCGGTTGAAGTCGTCGTCTCCGTCGTCGGGTACTTCAGGGTCTAACTCGTCGTCGAAGACATCCTCTTCCTCTTCATACATGGGCTCGTCGCTGCAACGAGAGCTCGTTAGCACAGTTGCAGCTATGGGTCGCGTCGGACAAGGGTAGAGCAGGCAAACTCACTGGCCACCATCGCCACCTCCGAGATCGTCGTTGTCCCCGTAATCAGACATTGTGTGTCGTGTGTCAGGTATTATACAACAACCAACGAATATGGTGTGCAGTGTGTGATGTGTAGTCTGGGTAATGAATTGGAGAGCACAGTTGAGATGGCAGCGAGCTGATGTCGAGCAGTGGATACGTTGGAAAATTTCCAGAAAGACAATCGAGACCAACCTTATTCCTTTGATTGGCTGTTTGATTCCCTACTAACTAGAGATGCTTGCACTGGTGGGGGCACCGTTGTCTCTACTACATAGGTAGGTACCGACATTAGTAGGTACCATACCTACATGTAGGTAGGTTTGTAGAGGTACTATGGTATTATCAAAGGAAGGTTGGAAACTACATGTACCTTAGATACATGCAGGTCCTAAGCTGCGCCCCACTAATCTTGTTTTTTTTCCCCGAAAGTTTGTTCCAATGCCAACCCTCTGCACGCCTAGATGTCACTTCTTACCAGTGCAGAGAAGAGATGAGGCCCTTCAAGATTTCCCAGAATGAAGCGAACGGCCGTCGAAGCACCCGAGGGCTCTTTTCGGCCCAAGAGGAGCCGGACCGATGCTCCTTCTTCCATCCTCACCGGTACACCACGCCCCATGCGCTTACCCTTGCATCCGGGTCACTAATCTACTCTGTTCAGAGATCCCAGACTTCGAGTTGGAGCGGCACGACGATCTTTCCGACAATGAGTCTCATTACACCGGAGTCACATCCATAGTTCCCATAGATACTCCTCACACCCCCCTCAGTCCTGCCCGGAAATGGCCGTCCGATATGAAGACGATCAAATGCACATATCCCGACTGCGACAAGACTTTCAATCGCCCCGCCCGTCTCGCCGCCCATATTAGATCCCACAACAATGAGCGCCCTTTCAAGTGTCCGTATCCCGACTGTGACAAGGACTACATGGAAGAAAAGCATCTCAAGCAACATATCAAAGGTTCTCACACGGATGAGAGAGACCATGTCTGCACGTACGAAGGATGTGGCAAGCAGTTCATGACCGCCACTCGTCTACGTAGGCACCAGTTAGTCCACGAAGGCCAGGAGCGCTTCAGATGCCGGGACTTCCCTCCTTGTAATCAGACCTTCCGCAAGCACCAAACCCTCCAGCGTCACATTCGAACCGAGCATCAAAATAAGCCAGCGTTCCAGTGCAACTACAAAGCGGACGAGACGAGCTCTACCTGTGGGCACGGATTTGACACAGCCGGCGGCTTGAGACGACATCTGGAACGGGACCACGGAGAGAATCGCTTCTGGTGTGATGAATGCGCTATTCAAGAGGATGGCATAAGCAACCCGAAGAAAGTCGGTTTCCCTACGCTTTCCCTTTTAGAGGCTCATATGAGAGCTTCTCATGTCAACTGTATGTTCTGCGGGCGGTCATGCAACGGAAGGGAAGATCTAGAGAGACACATTGAATCCGAACATGCCAACCGCAAGCCCATTGAAGAGCGTAAGGCGGTTATCTGTACCTGGCCAGGATGCACCAAATCGTTCACGCGGACGTCAAACTTGAATGTACACGTTCGTAGCGCTCACGAAGGTGTTAGTTTCATATGTGGCAAATTTGACCTGAGCAAGACAGAAGACTTGGCAACGTGGTCCAATGCTCAAGGTTGCGGACAAGCCTTTGGTCTTAAAATATCACTGGAGAACCATGTGCGCTACGTCCACTTGATGCATGAGAGGCCAGAGCCAAGCCGCCCGACCGACCTGCCGTCTTCGCAACAATGCCAGGCCGATCCCACCATGTTGGAACAGCTGACAGGTGTTGGCCAAAAATCACGAAGAACACTGCCATGTACAATCTCCGGCTGTCACATGAAATTCACCTACAGTGGCGAGCTAGAGGTTCATATTCAAAACGATCACCCAATAGAGCAAGCTCTGCTTGAAGGTATGGGGGAACCCGACACCGTCTTAGACCCGTCGGCGGACTTCCAGGATGCTGTACAGGGCATGGCAGAATGGGAGGTCGACTACGGCGGAGATAACTTCTGGGTTGGGGCTGATTCGGCTATGGAAACGTTCAACGACGGCAACACGGATATCGATGAGGACTGGCTTCGGGACGAAGCTGAAATGAGAAAACTGATTGGGGCTGATGAGCTCAATGACCTAATTGATCCGTCGCTGGGCCGTTAGTGCGATGACTATTATGCTAATATTTCCGTGATACCCTTTGATTTTGAGATGAAGATTGACCGACTGTAAATAGGACGATGCTTATGATAATGTTACTGGAGTCTAGGTTGTTAGCGTGCCTTTACTTTATGAGGCTACCGGTTCAATCAAGGCTTTGTCCACCCCGTGGGAATCCGCATAAGCCGGAGAAAATGGTGATTCACCCCTTCCTCCAACAATTTGTGGCAGTATTCAGGCGTTACCCTCATTTGTAATAGATAGAGTTAAAAGCTCTTAATGGGTATTGTTTGATCGATGCTTGATATATTTGGGCGGATATGAGTAAGAGCATTGTCCGTCGGGACTTAAACGACGAATTAGGATGAGACTCACTGGAAAAGGGTTTTCTGCAAACCATGTATATTCTACGCTCTCCCATACCTCACGCTCCCTCATTTTCAAGTATCATCCAGCCTCATTTTACATGTTAACCTACCACTTCACTACTTGTCAATAGGCTAGACAGAACTTTTATTCAAGATGTCACTTAAATTTACCCGTAGGCGTAGAATACCTATGGGACTCTTTAAAACCTGGTCATCGCTGAAGTTGGCAGCGCTGTTATTCAGTCTCATGAGGCAAGAATGAGAGACGCAGTGGCGCTCTCAGCCTTGATCCGTCTATTTCATAAGATCGGGCATAAGGGAAAGAAGTAAGGTCTAAGTATTGCCGCTCAAGGGTTTCTAGTCAGCTTCCTGAGGGCTTACTCTATATGAAGCGAACAGCTAATTCGGTAAAATGTAAACATGAGTGAGGCTACTCAGATAACATGTGACTATAACCAATAGACTGCACTTATGACAATACAACCATCCCAAGTTGTATTAACACATGATATTTGCTATTCACTGTGGCTTGCTAACAGAAGGAAATAGTACAGTCATTTATTTCATACGCTTCGTGAGGCAGTCCTTGTTCTATTATCTCAAATAACGTCACTGCTGCACGGAAATCTCGGCGAATCCAACTCCGTAACTCAACAGCCATCAATGAGTCAACGCCGTAATAAGAGAGGCCTCGACGGGGCTCAATTTCCTCTGCTTCTATCTATAAAGCGCACGCCGGCTTCTTTTTATCCTCATTTGACCTAGCCTGCGCAAACAACAGTTCTGTATCCTCTTGGGCGTCAAAATCGTTACCGCATTCCTCATGTTTAGTGGATTTGAAAGAAAACCCAGCCAAAAGTGGCCAGGATACCAATCAAATAGGGACTTTCCCGTGGGCTAGGAAGTGTGCTGGGTGAATAGCTCCGATAAGAAGTCGGCTGTGAGCTTCGTCAAGCTGGGGCATCTCCAGGTGGAGATAATGTTCTAATATCGCGAATAAATCCGCCGCCTCTAGTGGTGGAAACTCATCAAGGTATGCTTAATGGTGGCGGAGATCCTTGGTCTCGGCAATGCCAATTGTACGAATCCAGCCGAGATCGAGAGACAGATGTGGGAAATCCAGTAGCAGTACGCCACCAGGCGAGTCAATCCTGAAAGGCACAGCCAGCTGTATAATTGCTCTGGGCTACTGGACCATAGGTTCCAGTAACAGAAGAGAAAAGAATGAAGAAATCCATATCACTCGGCAACAGTCGATGGAGATTCCAACTCGCTTGCACCTTGGACTAGACTGTACATCTCCACCGAGCATGGCTCATCGTCTCAAATGTAGAGTTCTACCCGCACCATCGTCGATCAACATCTGACCAGCCAATTAAGCTTGTCGCCTACGGTATCTCAGAATACGCACCTGTAATGCCATTGCTGCATTAATGCAGCCTTTGATGGGCGAAATATGGACACAGCTCTCTAGCAACATCGAGAGTTGATGAGTGGACGACAGATCGCAGCGCGGTGCCAATACTTGGATTTCCCTGGCCGTGAGCTCAGAAATTAGATCAATTGCGACCTTAGTAGACACTCCTGAACGTGACGGAAGTATGAAGCTTCGAGCCCCTCTAGCGCGCCATCCATCGCACTACCGCACGACCTATACAGCCGAGTGCTCCCGCAATCAGATACGACGCGTCTTTGTTAAATCTCCATTCCTTTCTTATCGTGGTAAGTTTATATAATTAGTGCAAGTAACGTAGACCATTACTGTCAAAATTGTCTGGGATGTCTTACTTGGACAATGTCCTTTGGGTTTAGGGTGATTAAAGTTCGCCCTGTATTTTGACCATTCTATATGTAATGGAAGGCTTTCTCAGCTTCCGACACGGGATATAGATGCAACGGTGGGGGCGGCTGGACTTCGCCACAAGCCAGGAGGCTAACGGTTGATTCTAGTTATCAAGGATCGATGAAGACATGGTGCAAATCCACGGCGGCGAGCGACACATTCTTCGCACACTGGGCCATTGGTGAAGACGGGTTAGCAATCATATCGACTTTGTAAGAAGGCGCCTGAGAGAGAGTTCAAAAGGACGTCAACGCTACCCGCTACTCTCTTGATGCCTCATGCGAAAGACGAGTCGCGACTGTAAATTATGTGATCTTCCGGGATACTAAAATTATCCATGATAAGCTCCTTCTCATCAGATCCCACCGTAGCAAATATCCTTGCTCCTAGCTTTTGCGCAATTTGTACTCCCTGCCGCAGAGTGAATAAAAATCTTCTCACCACGCTGCGAGCGCGCTACATTTACCAGTGAATAGTACACTGTTGTAATTCCAGCCATCGCAGACACTTTATCTTGAAGTGATAGAAATGGCTTGGTAGATGACTACGCATCGAACATGACCACGCGATCCTTGGGTCTTAGATCCGCTGAAATGGCAGATCCTACACATTTGACAACTCCAGCCCATTCGTAACCGAGCTCTTCATCACCCTATCTTCCCGCTACGTCGCGGCCTCAATCTCGATCTCATCCGCTCTTAAATCGCTTTCTTGTGTGGTGTCTTCGACAATCTAACATTCCAGGCTTGACTACTTCCAATCTCATCGGTCTGATGAGCTCCGTATCGGCAGGTTACTTTTACGAGATGAAACTAGCCTTTTCTAGTACTATGCCTTCGTTTTTACTAAGGTTTCTTTGTTGCTTTTTTTTTCTTATGTTTAATTTTAAATAAAAAGTTAAATATATATATATATATAGTAAAGCTAGTTTTAAAAAAGAAATATTTATTTTTTATTTAAAATTAAACGTAAAAAGAGTAAAGGCCGGGGGGGGGGGGGGGGGGGGTTAGGGGAATTAACAAGGAAACCTTCGTAAAAACGAAGACAACGGTTATAAAGTTGGTGACAGTTACGGTCATCGTCCCCCTGGCGCTAGTGTAGTCCCCGCACAATAACCCCACGATTTATCATCTTATCCCCCCGTCCGCTCTCACTCCGTCCGGATCCCACCACTCTGCCTTTTACAACGCAACAACGCAACAACAAAAAACAACACGGCAACAGATCTCGCCCGCGTCGAACACCGTAAAATCGGGGTCCCCGTCTAACGTACTACCTGCCTCTCGCCTACGCGCCTCACCTCTCCTATCTCTCACATATTCACAACGGCGTCTCCTGTATGCGCCTCGCAAGGTTCGCATGACGTCGGTTCTCTCGTGTGGTAGGTCTTGTTTGTTTTTCTGGTGATTCAAGCTTGTCGCATGATCGCCCTCCACGTACGCTGCCTGTTACCTACCTAGATCTACTCAGTTGCCTGTCTCCCTTGCCTCCTCTGTCTACGCATTCACTTATGATTTGTGTGCACTCGTGTACAAATACCAACTCCACCCCTCATCCGCCGCCTATAATGTCACTGTTCTCTGTGTATTAATAGTCTGCACATTCTACTCTCCGTCCTGGGGGTCCCTTTTTTTGTTTACGCGTTCGCCCGTGGCTTCATTGGTTGCTCGTCATCCACGCTTTCAACAACATGTCCGGGCTAACTTGGTAACCCTTCCGTGATTAGTTGTTGCTATCAAGACAAACGTCGGACCGTCCCGCAATCGCCAACCCATGCATGACGACAACTCAATTTCGCCCTCAGGTTGACGATAACAACTTGTCACTCCCAGTCACTTATTTCCCCATGATCTTACCTCCGACTGCCCCTGTCTCCCTCTCCGACGATATCTAATCCTTGATATTTGCTACTCCCGAGTCTGCTTCCATTCTCTCCGTACTGCTCAGCGTCAGACGTGCTCCGAGCCGCGCGTAACCCTTGTCTCTGTCATTCCGCCTCGTCTTCCGAAAACCTGGCAGGAAATAAACGCTGCAGTCTCTCCTCTCAAGGAGGTCTGCTGAATAGAATGTTTGGTGGCGGCTCAAATTCTACGGCCGCCAAATCCGACACTCCCCAGGCCACGGATTCGGTCACCAAGTCTAACACTACTCCATCCGACCTTAAACTCTATCCCGCCGATCTCAAGGCCGCTTCGCCATCCCCTGACGACGTAACTAAACTTCCAGATCAGGCCGCCAGCGGCGAGAAGCGCAGTGGAAATGACAGTCCGTCTGGTCGTCAGACTTCCGACAACGGTGCCGCCGAGAAGAAGCGGAGGAGTAGTGGCGTGGGAAGCAAAGCAAGCAGCTTCATAGCAAGCGCGAAGAACACCCTCAACTTTCAGACAAGTAGGCAAAACAGCGACTCCACCGCGCGCACTCCTCTCCAAAAACTGGGGAAACAAGACCAAGCACTAGCTGTGCCGCAGGGTCAGCACAATAACTCAGCGGGCGAGTCCCTTCCTGGCCCGAGATCGACATTTCGCGTTGGTGTATGGGAAGATAGAAATAGGAAGTGCCGACGTACCATGGAGGATACCCATGCTTTCTTGTACAACTTTTTAGCCACGCCTGCCCCTTTCCTGGCTGCGGACTCCACGGAGAAGAATGCAAAGCCCGCCAGCTCATTAGACGACAATGATGGCCAGGCTGAGCGGACATCGCAAGACATGGTCGAGACCGACAATGGTTACTTCGCTATATTCGATGGGCATGCCGGCACTTTTGCTGCAGACTGGTGTGGCAAGAAGCTCCATTTGGTTCTTGAGGATATTGTTCGTCGCAATCCAAACGCTCCCATGCCGGAGCTTCTCGATCAGACTTTCACTAGCGTCGACGCGCAATTGGAAAAGCTGCCGCTCAAGAATAGCGGCTGCACCGCGGCCATCGCCGTCCTGCGCTGGGAGGACAGAGTCCCTAGTTCGAGCTCTGCCACCGGTTCTCAGGCGATCGCCCCAGCTGCGGCGGTGGCCTCCAAGGCGTCAGACACATCGAAGCCAAAAGATAGTAAGTCCGAGGATAACGGCAGCACAATACCCATCCCAGAGTCAACTCACGCGAGATTAAAAGGCACGGCGACACGGCAACGCGTCCTGTATACAGCCAATGTTGGTGATGCGCGAATAATTCTATGCCGCGCTGGGAAGGCTCTGCGGCTTTCCTACGATCACAAGGGAAGTGACGAGAATGAAGGGAAACGTATCGCTAACGCGGGCGGGTTAATACTCAACAATCGTGTAAATGGAGTATTGGCTGTCACAAGAGCTCTGGGAGATACTTACATGAAAGATCTCGTCACTGGTCATCCATACACCACAGAAACGGTCATTCAGCCCGAGGTGGACGAATTCATCATTATTGCTTGTGATGGGGTACGTGGATCCTCAGGTCTCTCGCTCTATTCTTAATGTTTTTTTATTCATTGGCTAACATGAATCCTAAAGCTTTGGGATGTCTGTTCAGACCAGGAAGCAGTCGACCTTATCCGTGATAAAACGGATGCCGTGGCCGCCTCTAAACTCCTGGTCGATCACGCCCTCGCCCGTTTCAGCACGGACAACCTGTCTTGCATGATCATCCGATTCGACAAGGCCGCCGTGCTCGACCAGAACAACAACAGGGACCGACACATCGGCGTAGAAGGGGATAGCACGGGCGAAAGCGGCAAGGTCAGCGAGGCCGAGAAGATAGTCAGCTCAACCCGGCAGAAGATCGCCGAGGGCGATACCCCGGCCGTAGGTGTCTCGGCGAGCAATAGTGGTCGAGGACGCGACCCCACGCCTATCGAGGCAGACACCTTCAAACCTACTGTTATTAAAGAGTCAGTCGAAGAAGAGCCGGCGTCTGCCGTTGGAGCAGAGGAGGAGGTGGTGGAGGAGGTGGACGCGCCTGAAGTCAGCGCCAAGGGGGTCAAGGATCGTGAGGCGGTTGCGACTGCTGCTGCTACGGAGGATGGAACTGCTTAGAACGGGCCTCGTCTCGTCTTGCGCTAGAGCGAGACACAGACAGAGAAGTAGTCTGCAGACTAAGAAACGACTGACACGCGCGTGCTATGAGTTGATAGGTGAGATGAGATGAGATGAAATGAGATGAGATGACACGATGATGATGAGGGGATGATGAGCGTGATAAATTATCTCCTACCTGCAGGCAGATAGGTTTGGCTTTAGCTTTGCCAAGGCTAGGGGCTAGTCAAGGGAAACCCGTTGCTTGGCAGTGTGGATGGATGGATGGTAATGTTGTGGTTGGTTTTTGTATTCAGGGGACCAAAAACATATTTAGTTAATTTATGTTTTTATTTATCTGTGTATGTATCTGTTCGTTTACTTAAATATCTGTCTGGTGGATTTCTGTCGCTTGAAGTAGAGTAACCTGGTCACCTAGACTGTTCTTCCCTTAAAGTTCAGGTAAATATGTGCTGTCTTTGGTGGTTGGTTTTGTATTTTGGTGGAGGGGGGAAGCTTGAGGATTGTATCTGCTCCATCTTCTTGTGTCCTCTATTTGTTTTTTGTCCTTGGTTTGTCGCTCTCTCTCTCTCTCTCTCTCTCTCTCTTTGTTTTAGTCTGCTTGGGTTGGTCGAACTTTTACGTCGTTATAAGCTTGAGCTAGGGGAAGGAATATTAAAACAGAAGAAGCGAAAGCAAGTTAAAGGAAAAAGGAAAAGAGGGAAAATTGACCATGGTGATTGGAGGATGGATGAGTTTACAGGTCTTTTAGTGCGTTGAAAGCTAAGTATATGTATGTATATGTGTAGTTACATTCGAGGTTGAATTCTTAATAGTTAAAAAAGGGAGGGAAAAAGGGAAATGAGGGGAACATAGGAAAAAAAATAATTGGGATAAAAAAAAGGACGAGTTTATAATAATTATTATTAAGACCTTTTTTTTATTTAATTTATTATATTAATTAGGAAATATAAATAATTTAATAAAGAAATTAACGTATGTTTATATATTTAAGTAGTTTAATTTATTAAAATTTAAAATTCTTTTTGTTATTTAATAGCTAGTTTAATTTAAATTAAACATTTTTATTATTTTTATAGTTTTATATAATATTTTCATAAAGTAGTACGTTAATTAAATTGTTAAAATAAAATTTACTTAACGTTTTATAAGTAAGTTAATTAAAGCTATATAAATAATTTATTTGTTTATATTATTTTATTTTTATTATATATATTTATATATAAAAAACGTTTTTAACATAGTTTTAACTTTATGTTATAATAATTTTAATAAGCATATATATAAATTAGCTTATAAATTAATATAATAAACGTTTAATTATTCCTTTTTTAGCTATGTAAATTAAGCTATAAAGCTATAAAGCTTAACTTTTTCTTATTTATAATCTTTTTCAATTTTTTTATTAAATATCTTTAATAAAGAAATAATTATGTTTAACTTTTTAAAGCTATAAATAATATAGTTATATATATTTATTTATTTTAAAGGTTTTTATATATAATAATATGTTTAATTATTAACGTTTTATTATTTCTTTCTATTTTTTAATAAAAAGTTAATATTAATATTTGTTAGTTTTATATATTTTTTATATATTTTTATAATTAAAAATTAGGAAATACTTTATAGCGTTGTTAAAAGTATAATTTTTGTTATAGTTATTAATATTTTTAACGGTATAAATAAAAATATAATACTTGTTAGTTTAATAAGAAATTAACGTTTAAACTTATTAATAAAAAAAGTTTGTTACTAATAAAAATGTTCGAAAAACGAACGCGCGCCCGTTACGATCGGGCTGCTAACAACGGTATATATACTACAGACTTAAGTCTGCAGTACAACATACTGTAGTATTGCATACTACAATATTTCAACAAAAAAAACTAAACAAATTAAGTTAAATAAGATTAAAATAATTTTGTTACATAGTTTTATAAGCTGTTCTTGTCGTTATTCTTTTAGTATTACTATTTAATATTATATTATTTGAACTAAGACTCTATTTTTAACTTTAATTTATTTTTGAATTATTAAATTAAATTAATTTTTATAACCAATATTTTTAAAATATGACGTTTATTTAGTTTAATGTAATTTATAACTAAATATTTTAATTTAAAAATGTTAAATAGTTAAGCACTTATAAAGTATATAACGCTATAATATATTAGTTATTTAAGCAATAGTAAAAATAGCAGCAAGATTACACGCTGTAATAATTTAAATAGTATTATAAATAGCTTACAAAAAGTATAAAAGTGATTAAATATATTTAAAACAATCGATTTACAAGAAAGATAAGTAAGAAATAAAAGAATTTATAAACTTTAAATATATTTATAGCGGTTTATTAATTTCGTCTTTTCCTAGTCTAAAATAAACGCTAGTTAAAGCTTTAATATAAATAACTCTTTATACGATTAATTAAAATAATTAAAAGTATAAGCTAAAACCAGTTTTTTATAATTTTTAATCTTTTATAAATGTTTATAAACTGCTATTTTTGATTATAAAATAAATTATATAATTGTTTAAAGTAACTTTTTTTTTAATTAAGTTTTTAAAAATATTTAATATTTTATTAATAAAACAACTTTATTTTAAATATTATATATAAATTAAGCTTAGATTTAAAATATAAATATTTCAATATTTAATATTATAAAAAACATTAGCTGTTTAATAAAATAAACTGGGGTGTTATAGTAAAATCAGGATGATGTATTAAGAAATAAGGAACTACATATTATCTGCTCCGCAGATAATATGTGCACTAGTCTGTGGGTCACCTGACTGTCACGTGACACCCCCTCCAGGGGGTCTCTAGCAGCTTTTACACCCAGACCTAAACCCTTTAGGGGTCTCTACCACTGTTTAAAGATTTATAAAAAATATTATAACAGTTAATATTTTATTATATAGTAGAAATATAGCAAACTGTTAATTTATATAGCTAAGTAATAAATTTAAATAAATAATAAATAATGTTTTATTAATAAAATTGTTTTTTAAAAATGTATTTTTAATGCTTTATTATTATATAATAATATATAATTTTAAGTTATAGTTTTTTTTTATAATTATATTTTAGTTTTAAAAATAAATCTAATAAAGCTATTTTATAATTTAAGTAAGTCTTTATTGTTATAAGTTTCACTAAAAAGCTATTAGCTTAAAATAAAAAAAATATTTATATAAGTTTTTCCTTTATTAAAAAAGTAAAATATATTTAAATTTTTTATTTGAAAAGTTGAAGGTAATATATTAAAATGTAACTATTTTTTAAAAGTTATATAATATAGTTTTATTTATAATATAATATAAACTTTTTGTTTAAATTATTTTTATATAAAGCGTATTATAAACATTTATACTAATTTTAATTTCAATATTAATTATTTATGATATTTATATTTTAGCTAGTTTAAAATTATTTATTGAGTTTCTTTAAACGTTTTTTATTCTATATAAGTTTTATTTATATTTAATATATAAATAAAACGCGTATAAACTCTTTTTTCTTTAAGTTATTATACTAAAATTATATAATATATTATTATATATATAAACCTTCCTTGTTTTATATCTTATAGCTAAAACGAATTAGTAACCTTAAAAATTTCTTTTGTCATAAACTTGTATAAAAGTTAACACAAAAAATTAAAAGCTGTTTTTTTTAAAGCTTTAATATTTTAATAAATAAAGCTATTATATAATTATATAACGTTAAATATAATTATAATGTAAAAGAAGGTTTAATTGTTAAATGAATCTTTATATAGTTTATATAATTTTGGTTAAAAATAATATAATTGTATATTATTAATTAAACGTTTATATATAAGTTAAATTAAAATATAAATAAATAATTAATTTATTTTATTTTATTAAGCTATAATTTATATAATTAAATTAAAGTTTTATTTATATTTTTGTAAATATATACTTTTTAGCTAAAAACAATAATTAATAATAAATATAGCAAAAAAATATAATATTATATATATTAAAAAAATAATATTAATATTTATATATTAGTTCTCTGTAATTATTTATAGATAAACTAAATTCTTTATATATAAAATCTTTTTATAGTTTAGTAACTTTATAAATATATAACCTTTTAAATTATATAAATAGCGCTATTTTTATATATAATTATTATTATTATTATAATATATAATTTATTTCTTTTTAAAAAATATAATTATATAACATATATAAAACTGTATTTATATAATAAAAATAAAAGTTATTAAATAACTTTTTTTTAACAGTAAATATTTTTTTTATAATTATTTTATAAGTATTTATACTGTTTAAAGTGGTAACATAAGCAGTAAAGTTAACAAAAAGTGTGTTTATTAATTTCTATAGCACTTTATTATAACGTAGCTATTACCTTTTAACTAATCTACTAAATTAGCTACCCTTTCTTTTTTACTACTAAAAATACTACTAATACTACTACCTAATACTACTAACGCTACTAACACCACTAATACTACTAAATACAGCTAATATAGCTAATTAAAATAGATAAAAAAACTAAATTTAAAAGTAATACACGCCTATAGAGGGCTCGTATAGCACAGCCACACCACATTTGTATTAATAAGATTCTTACAGTGAGCAGCTTTAGCTAAAGACCTTCGTTCTCCATCTTTATTTAATATACTTGTTCTACCCATATTGCACTATATTAAAAAGGCTATTGTAGCTATACGCTTTAATAACGCTTTTAATGTTAATTAAGCTGCCTACTTATTTAAAATCTTATATGTTATTTTATATCATTGATTAACTAATACAAAAAGCTGTAAAAAAGCAATAATAGAGTTTTAAAACTTATAGCTACCGAAAAAAAGTTTATTATATAAGTTGCTTTTTAAATATAGATTTAAGGCTAGCTTTTAATTATACAAACTTTAAAATCTTTTCTTGCTTATTATTTAAAAGCTAAAATAAATTTTAAGCTATTAAATAAAATAGAATGTTTTAATATTTTTGTATAATATTTTAAGTAAATATTTTAATAGATTTAGAATTAAAATTAATAACGAAAAAATAAAGCTTTTTATAAAATTTAAAATATTAGTTAAAAAGTTAGTAATAAATTTATTTTTATAAAATAATGCTATAAAGGATATTTATAATATAAATGAAAAAGAAATAAAAAAGTTAAATATAACATAAAAGTTATTATTTTATATATAAAAAAGCTACTATTTATAAACTAAATAATTATAAAGAAGTTTTTATTATTAAATATATTAACATTAATAACTATAGCTTAATATTATTTTTTATTTTAATAAATAAATATATTTAATGTTGCACTTAACATATATATAAAAGTAAGGCTTTAACAATAAGTGTTATATTGGTACAAAAAATTTATAAATAAAGTAGAAAGGAAGGAAAAGGAAAAATAGCTGTTTAAGGTAATGTTTTTATATATATACGTAGTAGGTTAAATCTTAGTAAATAGGGTTTTTAATCGGGTAATTAAATAAGTAGCTAATGTAGCGTATAGCTATTAATTTAGCTACACGTTTTACGGGCTTTATTCTGTAGGCTTTAAGCTTTACTATATAACTACTTTTCTCTTTTACAAAAATAGCTTATCTTTAAAATATATATAGTATTTAAACAGATAATTTTTTAATAAGCTTTTTAGCTATAGGAAGGATTATTTTAGGTTTTTATTTATATAATTTTCTTTTAAGCTTTTATAATATTAAATTATTATATAGGTTTTTTTATTTATCAAGTTTGTAAATTTTTATATATTATATTTTAAGTATGCTAAAGCTTTATAGGATTTTTCTTTATATTATCGCCTTATTATTATTTTTATATGTTTTATTAAATTTGTTATTTTTTGCTATTTTTAACTATTTCTTTAATTATATCGGAGGTTCTGTTAATTTGAAATTTATATTATAGAATTTTTTTAATACTTTTGTACTATTTTTAAAGTTTTTTATTAAGTACTATTTATTATTAACGTTTTAATTTTTTTGTTAGCTTAGTATTATAGCTTTTAATAATATATTTGCTAAGCTTTTATTTTTTTAATAATAAACTTTTTTTTGCTTTCTAGTTATATTATTTATTTATTTAAACTTTTTAACTTTTGACCGGGAAAATAGTTATTAAAATATTTATATAACCGGTTTACGTAATAAATATTTGTTGATTTTAATAATAAAGATATTTTCAAAGTATATATATTATTATTATTTTTTAAAATTTTAATCTTTTATTATGTTATAAAAAAGTTTAGCTTGTTTAAAAGTTAATTTATAACTTATTATTGCTGTTTTTTTAAAAAAAAAATATAACGTTTTAAATTAAAATTAAAATTATAATAATGTTAGTTTGTTTATATAATTATTTATTTTTAAATATAAGTTAATTGTTTTTTTATAGCTTTAATAAATTAAACAATTCTTTAAACTTTTTTTTATATATTAGCTTTTAAATTTCTTTTTTGTAAAAATATATTTTTAAGCTTTTTTTTTACTTTTATTTTTTTAGTTGAAATAAAAAGATGTTAAAAAGCTTATTTTAATTTTATAAAAAAATATATTTATAAAGTTATAAAATAATACTAGTTAAATATAATTTATAGTAAATATAGGTTTTAACTAGTTATTTTATTAGTAGTTTTTATATAATTATAAATATTAGCTTAAATATTTATTTATAATTTTAACTTGTTTTATAGTTATATAATATTTTATAAACGCTAAAATATAAGTTATATTTATTCGCTTATATAACTTGTTTATAAAAATAAAAATAAATGAAAATTTACAGTTAAAAGGTATTATTATAAATATTTTTATAATATTTTTAGCTATAACTTATATAGTATATATAATTATTTATATATATTTTTAAACAGTTTATTATAACTAAAATATTATTATATTCATATTTATTTCTTAATATTTATTTAAAATTTATTATTAAATAGCGCTAAATAGAATTAAACATCAATAAAAATAATAGTTTATTAAAATTCTATTTTTGAATATTTTTACTATTTTTTATTTTATATAATTGTTTATATATATATTAAAATTATTTTTTCAGTTAAAATACTAATAAAATTTAATTATTAATTTTGAAGTTTTCCATTCTCTTTTAAATATATTATTAATATTTAATTATACGCTTTTTAAATTAATTTAATATATATATATATAAATAATTAAATATAATAAAACGTTTATAGTAAATAGTTAATTTATTTTTAATAATTTAAACGTTATTTTTATATTAATTTTACGTTTTTTTATAATAGATTTTTATGCTTTAGTTTTTACGGTTCGTTTTTAAAACTTGCTTAATTAATTAAAAATCTTTTAAATTCTTTAATTTTTATTAAAACGTTATAGAAAAACTAAAAGTTATTTCATTAAAAAAAGTATTAGTAAAAATATTGCTAACTAGCTAAAATAAATGTAAAATAACGTTATAACTTTTTTTTTATTTTTTTACGTAAATAGGTTTTCTTATTTTTAAAATAATATATTAGCTAATATATTTTCTTTAATTAATAAATAATAAAAATAATTATATTTGAAACAAAGTTTAGCTTATTTTATTTATTAAACATTTAAATTTTATTTTATGGTATTATATTTTAATATTTTATAATTAGTAATAACTAAAACAAGTTTTTTATAGTTATTAACTAATTTAAGCTTTTATTCTTTTAATACTAATATTATCTTATATAATTTTAATTAAATATTTTATAATTTAGTTTTATATTATAAAGTATTTTTAAAAAATAAGCTATTAAATATTATTCGCTATTATATAATTAAGTTATTATTTTAGTAGTTATACTATTAAAAATATTAGTTTTAACTTTAATAAATGAATTATATTTATAATATTTTTAAAAAAAAAATAAAAGTTAAAAGTTCTTTTAGTTTATTAAAAACTTTATTATAGTTTTTACTTTGTTAAAATAATATATTTTTTTTTATTAAATAATAAAATAGTATAATAATATAACTATAGTTTTTAATAAACTTATAATAAAAATTATAAAATTTTAAAAAAAATTATACGCTTTTTATATTTATAAAAAGTTCTTAGTTATAAATAACTTTAACTTTTTTTAAATTAACTTAAATATTTTTAGTACTAATAATATATTTTAAAAACTTTATTTTTATAATATAAAATTTAAACTTTTTAATATTAGCTTATAGTTTAATATTTTTTAAACGTTATAATATTATATATATATATTTATAATAATTTTTTAGGTTATTAAAATAAATAAAAATATTGTTAACGTAAGCGTTATAAAAATTATTAAAATAATTAAATAAAATATT
>JADKYC010000252.1:0-24868 GCA_019843955.1 Xylaria sp. 218_066
AAATACTATATTAGCTTAATAAATAAAAACTATTATTATTAATATTTATAAAAAATGTTAAAATATAAATAAAATTTATAAAATAGTTAATAAAATTATAGTATTATAGCTTATAATATTAATACTAAAGCTATAGCTATAAAAAATGTTTTTTATACTAGTTAAACTTTATTAAAACTTTATAATAGCTTTATTTAGCTTGCTAATAAATATAACGCTATTATTGCTAGCAATAAAAATATTTTTATTACTACTATTATATTTAAAGCTTTTTATATTTTTAAAATATTATATATATAATATTAAGCAAGCTATATAATATTAAAAAAAGCTTAAAAGCTATTATTTTAAGCAATAATATATTAATGTTAAATTTAATTATAATATTAAATAAAGCTATAATAGTAAATATTATATATATTTTAAACTTTATATAGCTATTTTAAGTTATTTTAATATATATTTTTATTTACTATTTTTAATTAAATATATTTACTATATAAAATAATTATAATTTTATTAGAATAAAAATCTTTAGTTATAACAATATCGCTATTTTAAAGCAATGCTAAATATATAATAAGTTATAGGCCCCTGCTATAATCTTTATCTAATTTATATAGGGGGTAAAGCTAATCTAGATGAGTGGCGTAAAGGGTGGCATATCTAGCTAAAAAGGGTAGCAAAAGTAGGTAGGCTAAAATAAGTAACACCAAGACAAGCCTAAGTTATCTTTTTAGGAGCAGCTTCAGCGGAGTGGCCCTTCAATTAATTTAAAATGACCTACAGTACCCCTGCTAACAGCAGTCACATTATTTTATTAAAGGTTATTATTTCTAGTTCTTTATATTCTTTAAATGACCATAAATATAAAGGCTATAATTAATTAAAATAGATTAATCAAAAAGTTTATAGCTAATAATATTTGCTAGTTAATTTTCTTTTTTTAATTATGGCGTTATAAGTTATTTTAAGTAAAATAGTAAAAACCACATAGTGGGCAGAAGGTCTAGTATGTAATAGTACCATGTAGCTCTAATACTGAGCAGTACATCTAACGCAGGCAAATTTGGGTGACAGCAGAGGTATTTCAAAATACTCTGATTTCATTAGTCCATTAATCCTTGCTAGTAGAGTGGCAAAGTCACTCCGCCGAAGCCGCTCCTAAAGGGATATGCCTAGAGGTGTCCTTTTTCTCAGCACCAACGTGTAACGAGGATGAGGCTCGGAACTGTGTCAATTCACATATAATCATCTATGGCCGCAAGGGAACCATACTAAACAGGCTTCTCCCTTCAGTCTGGCGGCATCTAGGTCTATATATACACGAAAGCTACGCTTTCGTCCATCTATTAATATCCCTTATTATCGTGCCCGTTCTCGTGATCAGGAGATCAACGGGTAGGTGAATATGTAGACCGCCGCGCTGCAGATGAATAATATGATCTAACCCCTGGCATCGGATATACGCATCTTCACTACCTTGGGTTATTCCGTGTGACACAACGTGCCAGGAATCTGGCACAGCCAGAGTAGGCCAGGGCTGGCAACAGAGAAGCGCTGACATTTTCTTCTTGCGGCCCGTCGTATATATAAAGATCTGATTTGTCCCATGCTATCGTTACCAGATTCTTCACTTTGCAATATCACCATATTCTTTACTTTGCAATATCACCATATTCTTTACTTTGCAATACTTATTACAGTCGATCGAATCTCAGTCGTAGAATAACCATGGCTCAGGGTTTGCATTACGTACTCTTGAATTATTGCGCGAGCGATTCATCAAAGACCGATTGCGACTGCGATTGTGCTAACACGGCGATGATTGACGGTGTTTGTGGCGGGTGTGGTCACGTAAGACAACTATAAAACATCTCCTTTGCATACCACTAACAAAAGTCACATTCAGTAAGCTACACGAGACTCTCAGTATCACATCATATCGTTTGAAGGCCTACGACTTTGGGAATTTAGGATAGCCATCTTCTAGGAGCACATCACACCATCTTCTTTGGGGACTGACGATCATTATAAACTTCAAGGGGGGGACATCAACACAACTTCAACACACCATCATTACAAAATTCCTGTTCTACCAGCTAGTTCAACTACATTCACTTGTTCTACCGTCTTTATACGATATTTCTTGCACTGATCATTGAAGCTTCCCACTCTATAGTGTATCGATCTTTTAGCCGGTTACTGCTTATAAGCTTGTCACTCACTAGTACTTACTCAATAACTACCTAACTTTACTTGAAAACTATGCAAGTTTTACTATAGAAAACGGTGAAAATTATCGTAGTGTGCTACTAATTTGGTGACGGCCTGGCTCTGGCTTACTCCTAATCGTACCTGCGTCTGAATCTATCTAGATCTGTGAAGGAATTGTCACTTGTACCCACGACTTATGCAGTCGGATTGCGCACTTAATTAATATTCTCCTAGTCTAGGATGGGAGACCTTACACGGCCTCTTTATACCTGTTATGTCTCTATCGAGGACAGCGCATTAAATAGGAGTTGCTTTTCCTGAGCCACACGTGTATCCAATACATGCGTGCCAGCGCTGACTGAACCCATTGAACAGCTACGTGGCTGACTGGGAAAGTTGATCCGAACTTAAAAGATAACCATGTTTGGACGCCGTTTCTATGGGCAGCTGAGATGGGACAGGAAGCAGTGGTTAAGATGATGTTAGCCCTCGATGGTATTGATCCTGATTCGAGAGATAACAGTGGCTTTACTCCGCTCTCATGGGCTACCGAAAAGGGGCATGAGACTGTTGTAAAGCTGATTCTCGCTGCCCAGAAGATTGATGCTGGGTTAAATGATAATGATGGCTGGACTGAAGCCAACCAGTCGTGGAAGGAGGTATCATTGTTGCGGCGGACGCCTCAGCCGTATTAGCTACATGCAGGGTTGGCAAAATTAGTATGTAGTATTTAGTATTAGTAATTTAGTATGTAGTATTTTTAGTATTAGTTAGTATTAGTATAAGTAATATTAATACTAAATTTTTTTAGCAAATACCATAAAATTTGTAGTAAATTTAGTATAATATTAGTAAATACTAAATTACTAAAATACTATTACTAAATTGAGCTTAATGTTATTGATAAGATAAGGTTAAACCTATTTAAGTAATTTTTAAAGTATTTTATTAAAAAAAAAATAAAAATAAAAAAGAATTAAAATTTAATGTTTAAAGAAAATATATGGATCGAAAGCTCGCGCTTAGCCCGATTTAGTTGTACTAACCGCTTATTTTTACCTATTTTAGCTAGCGTAAAATAAATTGTTAAAGTTAATTAAAAATAAATATAGCAAAATATCTAAAAAAGTTAAAAACTACATTTTATTAATAAAATATATAAATCGAAAGCTCGCGCTTAGCCCGATTTAGTTATACTAACCGCTTATTTTTACCTATTCTAGCTAGCGTAAAATAAATTATTAAAGTTAATTAAAAATAAATATAGCAAAATATTTAAAAAAAGTTGAAAACTATACGTTATTAATAAAATATATAGGTTAATAGCTCGCGCTTAGCCGGATTTAGTAATACTAACTGCTTATTTTTATTTATTTTAAATATTAGTAAATAATTACTATAAAAATTAAAAAAAATTACGTCCACGTTTTATAAATATATTTATTTTAAAAAGTCTTTTTCTTTTTAAATTAAAATTTTTTATAGCCAAAAAAAATATTTTTAATTTAGATTTTTAAGTTTTATTATAAATTAAGTTTATAAATTAATAATTATAGATTAAAATCAGAAATTAACATTATAAATAAAGCTTATTAATTGTTTTCCGTATTAAAGTTTATATATAAAATCTTCATACTTTAAATTATACAATTATACAGAATTTTTTTATATATATAGCTTATAAAATAGTGTTTATTTTTCAAGCTTTAATATTTTATTAACTAAAGTTTTTATATATTTAAGCTTTATACCATTTAAAAGCACTTTTTTTACTTTATTTATTTTTATATCCAAAATAAATTTTATTAACGTTAAAACTATTAGCAAACGTTAGAACAAAATTGTTTTTTAAGCGATTAACTCGAAATATATGTTTAATTATATAATAAAGGTCTCGCATTTTTTATAGGAAAAAATACAAAAATTTAATCTGTTAATGTTCACAGTAAGCTTTTATTTTTCCGATTTTCTTCTAATTTTTAAAAACTTTTAAAAAAATAATATTAAATAAATTATAAGTATATTAGCAATATACTAATTAAACCAATATAAATCGTATGATCTAACTAGATTTTCAATACTTTTTAACTGGTCGAAAGCTTTATTTTAATTTCATACCCAAACAATATTTAGTTAGTATTTTTTTTTATTTTCGATTTTTTTTCTTTTTTTTTCAAAACTATAATAATTAATCGTTTATTTTAGCTTCGTTAACCCGTTTTGTTTAAGCTTTATACAAGTTTAATCAATTTTAAAAACTGTTTATATAGCTTATTAATTCTTATCCTAGTTAGTCTTTTTTATTTATTTTATTTATTAATAAATTATTAATTTATTATATAGCTAAAGAATATAAATCTTTTTTTACTACAAAACTTCAAAAATAATATAAATAATGTCTACAATTATTTATTATTTTTATAGCATTTAAAATGTTTAATTTATTAAATTTTACTGCAAAAAAAATAAATATCTATATTTTAAAACATATTAAAATATATACTTATTTAAAAAAAACTAATTAAAGTAATAAAAAAAAGGTATTTATAGCTATTATAATAAGTATATTAATAACTTAAAAAGCTTAAAAGTTTATACTACGGAAGCTAAAAAAAATAAAAAATGTTAAAAATTAATTTAAACTAGCTTATATTTTAGCAATATATTTTTTCTTTATTGTTCTTTTTAAATTTATTTTATTTTTTATATTAATAAATAACAAAGAAAATAACAGAAAATATAAAAAATTAAAAGAAATTATTAATTTTATATATAAAAAGCTATAGTTAAAAAAAATTAATTACTTTATATTATAAAGTATATATTTTAAATAAAATAGAATTTTTTTGTTTTTTATTATTTGTTTTAAATTAAACTGTTTTATATAAACTAATATATATTTATAAATCTATAAATTTACTGAAAAATATAAAAATTAAAAAAAATTAAAACTTTATATTTTTCTTTATAAATATATACTATTATATATATTCATTCATTATTATTTTTAGTTTTGTTTATATTTCCTTTTATTTTTGTTTGTTTAATAGCTCCTTTTAGCTTTTCTATATTTAAAAATTTCCAGCTTTTTAATAATATTAATTGTTTAACCGTTTTAAATATTAATTTATTTTTACTTTTAGTAATTATATTACTAGCTATTAAAAATATTTTTTTAACTGCTGTTAAAGATGTTAAAATTGCTAAATACTATTAAGTTAATAAATTTAAAACTTCGTATATTTCATTATTTGTTACTTAAAATTACTTATATAAACTTTTATAAATTTAATTAAAAATTATATAACTTTTAATATTTTAAATCTTTATTTTTTATAAACTATATAGCTTGTTTAAATTTAAAAAGATATTACCTAAATTATAATTATTTCTATTAAAATAAAATTCGTTTTTAATATTTAAATTAACATTTAAATTATCGGATATTTTATATATATTTTCGTTTTCATTAAAAGTATACTTTAATGAATTCTTTAAACTAAAAGAACTAGTATTATATATATATTATTAATTAATATAATAAAATAAATTTACTAAAAATATTCTTTATTAATAATATTTTTAACATTGTTTTTAATATTAAAATAAAAATATAATAATCTACCCTCTTAGAAATAAATAACTTTAAATCGAACGTTTAAAAAAAGACTAATAATATATAGTTAATATTTTTTAATATTTAACGGCGTTAATTTCAATAAAAAATAAACTTTCAATTTTTAAATTCTAGTTTAAATTGTTATAATTAAATCAGAATAAAATTATTTTTTAAAAAAACAAATAAAAAATTAAACTTTTAAAATAAATATTTTATTATTTATTATGTTTAAATATTTAAAGGAATTTTTTAAGTTTATTATATATTTAATAAATATATAATAACTTTTTATTTAAAGTTAAATAAACTTTGTTTTATCAAATTTTAATAAGTTTAACAAATATTTTAAAAATACTTTTTAAATTATATAAACATTCCTACTTAAATTCCGATAAAAAGCTCTTATTAAATTTAGAATTTAAAGTGTTTTTATTAATATATTCTAATAGTTTTTAAAATTCGATAGCCGTTTTAATTATATAATACGTTAAATGTTAATAGGTAGCACTATTTATTTATATTAGTTTTAACATTTTATTATTAATAAAAATTAATTAATATATTTAATAAAATTTTAGTTGTTTTGTTATTTTATAAAATAGTTTTATTTTGTTTATTTCTTTCGATTCTTTTAATAAATGTTGCACTCGGCACACATATGAAGGCAAAGCTCCAACAATAAGTGCTGTATTGGTACGAAAAATCTACAGATAAAGTAGAAAGGAAGGAAAAAAGAAAAACAGCTATCTAGGGTGGTGTTTTTATGTGTGTGCGTGGCGGGGCAGATCCAAGTAAATGGGGTTCCCAATCGGGCAAGTGGCTAGTGCAGTGCACAGCCATCAATCCAGCCACACACCACAGGGTCCACTCTGCAGGCTCCAGGCTCCACCACGTAACTATAAAAAGCTTTTTATCTTTGTTTTTATATTGTATAAAACAAATTAATCTTCGTAATTTCTTTGTAATATTTATAAATTTTAATGAGTTTTTTTTAAAAAAATATTATATTTTATATTTATTACTTACAATTTTTAAATTTTTTTTCAACGTTATTATTATTTATATTATTAATATAATTAAATATTTTTTGATTTATTTTTAATTTTAATAAATAGTTTTTAAATATTTTTTAAACTATTATATTAAAAATATACGTTAAACAATAAATATTTAATAAAAAGCTTTTATTTACTAATTTTTTATAATTAATTTTAAAATTGTTTATAAACGTTATATTATTTAAAAGATTATTTCTAGTAAAACTAAATAGATAATAATTAGTTTTAACTTTTAGATCTTTAATATAAAGTATATTTTAAGTAGTAAAACAAAGTATAAATTAAAAAAGAAGAACAAAGACCTGTAGCTAGATCTACAGAGTAAATATAGGTATAGGCACTTTATGTATGCCAGCTAGCAACTATATTACAAGTATTGCTAGGTGGCCAGCGCTAGCTATCCCGTTACACGGGGTACCGCCGCAGTATAGCTGCAGCTATACTGCCTCCCCGAAGGGTTCCTATTAAAATGCCGGGGGCATAAAAAAACTGTTGCTAACCTTAGCAAGAACTATTTATATAAATTAAATTCTTTTTGTTCTATTTTTGTTATTTTTGTTTATTTAATTTTTTATTATTATTTCTTTTTTAATTTTATTAGTTAGTTTTTTTACAAGCTTTTACAAACGCGAACTATATTATATAAGTAATATAAAAAAGCTTTTATATAAAAATAGAAGCTTATATAAATATATTATTAATAGCTATATTAAAAGTAATAAAAGCGTATATAATAAAACCTATTATAAAAAAAGTAAATATAATTAAAAATAATATAAAATAAAAAAATATATTATAAATAAAAATATTATTTGTTAATATTTTATATAGCTTATTTTTAAGTTTTTTTATTTTTATAATAAGTTTAACAATATTAATAACGTTAGCTATATTTATAAACTTTTTTTTAAAAAGCTAGTTTTTTAGCAAAAAGCTTTTTTATTATAAATAAATTAAGTTATAAACTATATTGCTACTAATATTTATTTTTAAGTTTTTATAAATATTTAAAGTTATATTTTAAATTTTAATAATTACATTTATAACTTTAGCTTTTTTATTTAATAAAATAGTTAAATTTAATTTCCATTTTATATATATTACTATTAACGTTATTATTAAAATGCTAATTAGCTTTTATTAAATTAAATAAAAATATTATTTATTTTACCGGATTCTTTCTATTGTTTATTAGTTTTAACTATATAACTAATATAATAAATTAAATATAATAATAGTTAAAGAATTTTAATTTATATATAAAATTGTTAATTTTACGTTTAATAATTTAAAGTTTAATATATTATTATAAATATTTTGTTAGTAGCTTATTAAATAAATAATATTTATTATATAAATAAAGTAATATTTTATTATTAAATTATTGTTTAGCTTATATTATAATAAAATTTATAGCTAATTTAAAGTTTCATTATAAATAATTATATAATATTTATATTTTTAAAAACGTTTATATATTTATTTAATTTATATTTATATTTAATAAACTTAATAACTTAAAATTAAATAGTTATTTATAAAAAATAAATTATATAGTTTATAAATATATAAAGTTTAAATCTTATTATAAAATAAATATTAACTCGATTTAGTTAAATTTAAGTTATATAAAATTATAATAATATATTATTATTTTAATAGTTTAGTTTTTTTATTTAAATAAACTATTTTTTAAAAAATAATATATAATAGTTATTAATAATTAAATATTTAATACTATTTAAATATTCTATTAAAAATTAAATATACATTTATAACTTTTATTAAAAAAAATTTATATTCAAATATTTTAATTGTTTCATAATAAATATTTTATTTTTATATTAGTTTAATTTTTAGCTATAAATCTTTTATTACTAAATAAAAAAAGCGTTATTTTTAAAATATAATATAATACTATTATTATATAGTTATATATATTATAATATAATTCTTTTTTAAGTTGTTAAAAAATACTATTTAATTTTATTAAAAGTAATAAAAAAATGAAATTAATTATAATTGTTTATATTAGTAATATATTTTTTAAACAAATTAAGTCTAAATTGCTAACTAGCTTTAGTTAGTTTATATTATTAAATTATAACTTAGGTAATATTTATCATATTTATTTACTAACTATAACTTATAATAAATAAATTAAAACTTATAGTTTTTTATTATTTTATTTAGTTTAAAATAATATTTTTTATTATATATTGATTAAAACATTTATTTATATATGATATATAATATATAAAGTTATTTAATGTTTTTATATATATTATATATTAAACTATTAAAAATAAAAAAAAGATATTTAGGTTTAAAAAAAACTATAATATTTTTATTGCTTATATTTATATTTACGTTCTTATTTTATATTCTTTAGTATTTATTATAGCAAAGCTTATTAAAGATTTTATAATATTAAAATTCCGTTTCATATATTAATTAAAAATTGCGTTTTTATTTATTACTTATAATTATTTATGCTATATATTCTATTATATTTTATAAAGAATTAAAAATAGCAGGCCTTTCTAATTTTTTAAGTTTGCTAGATATATTTATTATATTTTATTTTATATTTAATTAGCTAAATATATAAAATATATAGTTTAATCGTTTTAATAAATAATGTATTTATAGTTTATACTGCAATAAATAAATAAATAAACTTATTAGGCGTATATTAGCGTAAATAATAACAGGAATATTTAAACTTATTTAATTTATAATTCTTTTTCTAATAAAATAGTTTAAAAAAATAATAATAAAATGTTTGTTAAAATAAATAATAGTATATAATCTTTTTGCTGCTTATATTTAATATATTATTTTTTATTTAGAAAAACTATATTTTATTTTAGCTTGTAATAAATATTAGTTTAAATATATTATAAGGTTTATTTATAATCTTATTTTATATAAAAAACTATAATATTAAACCTTTGCTTAAAATAGCTATTTATTTATATATATAATATATAATTAAGGTTATAATATATAAATATAATTTTAAAATATATAGCGTTTTAAACAGCTTTAAATAAAGCTATTTTAACAAAAGTTAGTTTATAGTTTGTTGTTTTAATATAGTATTTTTAATAACTTAAGTTCTTGTTTATTATTTTTTTTTTTAATATTTTTGCGCTAATAATGCTATTTTTCATTTTTATAATAGTTCGGCAATTTATATATAATCAAGTAATAAAATATATAAAAAACTATTTATACTAAAATATTTTTTTAAAGCTTGCAAGTTTTTAAAAAATAAAAGTTGTTTAAATATTTAAACGTGCTTAATAGTTATAAATAGTTCTAACGTATTAACTTTAAAACTAAGCAACTTTTTCGGTAATATTATAATATTTCTTATTTTAAAAAAGCTAAAATAATGTTTAAATGTTAAATATATTTTTTATATATATTAAAATAAATAATAATATTATTAATAAAATAATAATAAAAATAAAAATATAAACAAACTAGCTTATTTATAAAACATTATATATATTTAAAAAAATTATAATATTTTATTAAAGCTATATCAGATTTTTTTATTTTACGTAAGCTAATAATAGTAAATCTATTTTTATAGTTTAAACAAATTCGAAATTAATAAAAGAAACTAGTTATATTTACGTAAATAATATAACTTTTTTATATAAGCTACTAATTATTTTGCTTTATAATAAAAATAAATAATTGTTTAAAATTATAAGCTTGTTAAATTAACAAAAATTAACAACTATTTAGCTTTTGTTTGTTTTATAAATTTTATACTAAATAATAAATTTTAAGTATATAAAAAGTATAGCTTTATTTATTTATTTTATATAGCTTATTTTATAAAGTTTATTATATATTTTATTAAAAACTTATATATCTTTATAGTTAAAAAGATAAACTTTAGTATTTAATTTTATTTGTTGTTAATTATTAATAACAAAAATTTTAAGTTAATATTTTTTTAATATATTTATTTTACTTTTGTTTATTTAAATATTATAAGTTTTAATAATTTTAGTAAACTTAGCTATTTTAAATGCTTTTTTAGCATAAATATAAATATTTTTCAAAATTATATTTTTAAAAAGATTTACTAGTTTTTAAATACTTAATATTATGTATATTTCGGAAGTCTTTAGCTTAAGTAGCTTATTTAGTAATAAGATATAAAGTTCTATATTAAATATATTATTTAAATTAAAAATAAAATTAAAAACTATATTTATAAAAAAAGTATTTAAAAAAAGTTTTTAAAAATAATAATAACAGCTATAATTAAAACGTTTACTATATTATTTATTTATATTAGCAATATAAAAATAATACCTGCTATAGTAATTATAAATATAAGTAATATATTAAATTTAGCATTTATTAAAATTATTATGTTTGCTATATTTAATAACTTAAAACTAACTATTTTAGCTAATAAAATTATAAAAGCGGTTATTACTATAGCAAATATTTTTAACGCTAACTTTTATAAAGTAATATAGCTATTACTATTATAATCTTTATATATTTAGCTTAGTTTTATACTTTTATTTATTTTAATTAAAGTTTTATTTATATTTATAATAAATATTACTTTAAACGTTTTTATATTAATTATTATATTTATAATATTTTTATATATTGCTATAAAATAAAAACTATAATTAGTAAATAATAGCTTATATTTAATTTATAAATATATATTTTCTTTAACTATAAATATAACGTTATATTTACTTTTATTTTTACGTATATATTTATAGCTATATATTAATATATTAAAACTTATTATAAAATTATTAAAGCTTTAATATATAATAGTTGTAATATTATAATTAATTATTATATTATATAAATATAAAAGATTATTATTAACAAATATTTTAATTAAAGTTTTTTATTTACTACTTATTTCTTTTTTTTATATTTAATAATTTTAAGTTTCTCGTGTTAGTTTATTTTTTATATATAAAACTTAAGCTTTATTTATTATATTATTTATATATACGTATTTTTAAACGTAAAACCCTTTTTTTTTTTTTTTTATGCTATATTTTAATATGCTAAAATATTTATAGCTAATTATTATCTTATTAATACCTAGGTTTATATATATTTTAATATTAGCATTAGTTAAAAATATATATACTTTAAATTTAAAATAAATATAACTAAAATATAGTACTTTATTATATTTATTAATATTAAAAGCTTTTATAACTTAAAGTTTAATATTAGCAAAGTTTATGTTTTTTAGTTTTAAAGTTTTCTTTTTATATTAATATTACTAGTTTTTTATGTTATATTCTTTTTAGCTGCTTAACATTTAACAAAATAATAAAAAAGTTTATTTTATAAAAATGGTAATTAGCAATAATAGCTATAAATATAACGTTTAATAGCTAAAAATAATGAAATATTAATTTATACTATTTATTTTAATTAAATATAAAATATATATCTTTTTATATAAAGTTTAAAAATAAAATTCAATTAATATTTTTTATAATATTTATAATTAATAAAAAACAAAAATAATATATAATATAATATACTACCGCTATAATATCTTTTATTATTTTTATAGTAAAAGTTATATTTTTTATTATTTTATTTATTAGGAAAAAATTTTTTATTATTATAATAATTATTTTTTTATTTATTATAATTTTAGTTATAACTATAATTATAATTAACATTATAACTTTTTTTATAATTATAATTATAATTATTATTATAATAGTAATTTTATTTATAATTATAAGTTTTTTTATAGTTATAATTTTTATTATAACTGTTTTATTAATTGTTATAATTATTTTATTATTTATTATAATTATTTTATTATATATTTTAGTTATAGTTAATATAGCAGTAATAATTATTATTTTATTTATTACTATTATTTTATTATAATATATTATTTAATTTATAATATTTACGATTATAATAATAATTTTTTTAACGTTTTAAAATATAGTTTTAGTAAAATTATAATAAATAAGGATTTCTTTTAATAAATAAGTTTTTAAAAAAATCGTTTATAAGTTTAACGTTTAAATACTATTGTTTAGCTTTATATTTTAACTTATAACAAGATTTTTTAATTTTCTATATATAGTTATTAAATATTTCTTTATTTTATAATAACTAAATATAGTTTACTATAGCTTTATTTTAGTAATTGCGATTATTTTTTATAACGTTAAGCTAGTTAAAATTATTTTTAGCTAAAATATTATTTTTATAAGTATATTTTAATTTTTATTAAATATATTCAATAATAACGTTATAGTTCTACGTTATATTAATAAAGCTAAACTTATTTTTTAAAAACTTTTTAATAGTATAACTAGTTCGCATTTTAAATTAACTTTTAATTTTTTAAAAAATAGCGTTTAATTCTATTTTTTGCTAAATATAACAATTAATTAAGTTAACTTTATTATTCTACTATAAAAATATATATCCTGTTAAAAAATAATTAAAAAAATTTATAATTTAGTTAATATTAACCATTAAATTATTTTATTTTTAAACAATATATATATTTAGCTAATAAATATATATATATTAGTATAAATTATATTTTGTTTATTAATAATAACTTTTCAATCTTTTAAGCTATTTTATTTAAAATTAAAAATTTTAATATTGTTATATTTAATTTTATAAGTTCTACTTTTAATAAAAATATTTAATATAACGTTTAAAATATAACCTTATAAAAATTTAAATATTTTATAATAGCTATTGCTATTATTATTTAATAAATTGCTAAAAAGGTTCCTTTTTTTATAACCTTTATTATTGTTGCTACTAACGTTTAATAAGCTAAAAATAACAGAAGAAATACCTAGGTGCCCGGCTAAAATACTAGTTAACATGCTAAAAATAAAAATAAAAATATTTAACATTTTAATAAATATAAAAAAACTAAAAATATTTATTAGTATAAATAGGTTAATACTAAATATATTTGCTATATTATTTTATTTAATATAGCTTTAATTAATACTATTTTAACCGGTATTATTTTTATTAGCACTATTTATATTTTAATACGCTTTTTAAGCTAAAGCTAAACTAAAATTAATATTTAATAAGAAACTAAATTAAAGTTGTTAAAATTATATAAATATTTTAATATTTTAAATTATTTTAGTTGTTAGTTTAACTGTTTTAAATATATATTTAACGTTTTATTTAAATAAGTTTACGTTTAATTTATTATTTTTTTTTGGTTTAAAAAAAATTAATAGTTTTTTATTAAGTCCTAGTTCTACTATAGTAACTTTAAAAAAAAAACCTAAGTTATTAAATAAGCTAAGTTTTATGTTTATTATTTTAAACAACACTTTTAATATAGCTACTAATAAAAATTATATATTTTTTTTAGCTTGTTATTATTTTATAAGTTTATAACTAATAGCTTCGTTGTTTAAATTTACTATTTTATTTAAATTTAATAAATTTAGCATTTATTTAATTAAATCTAAAATATTATTAAATATATACTTTAAAAGTATTAGTATATTGCTTTTTTGTAAGATATTTAGCAGAAATAGCTTTTTTACTTTTAAAAATAACCTAGTTTTAAGTTTTAATTAAAAGCTTATAAAATAAAATAAATCGGAAGTAAAATAAACTATAAAAATAAAATAGCTATATAAAAAAATTTACAACGTTTATAAACGTTTAGTAGTATTTAAAACTAGGTTATTTTTATAAAAGTTATAGTTATTAAAACTAGGCTATTTTAAAATATAAATATATTTTATAAAGCTATTTTTAGTTTACGTTAGCTTTATATTAAAAATATTTTATAATTGCTTTTTTATTAAAAGTTTTCGCAAAAAGTATAAAAGTAAATAAAAATTAAAAAAGCTAAATATTTAATTTTACAATATTAGCCAATTATTAGTTATAACGTTCGCTAAAATATAACTAATATATAATGCTACAATATATTAGAACTACTGCTATAAAAAAATAGTATTTTTATAACCTTATAAAAATAAAAAAAACAAAAAAGCTAATAGTTTTTAGTTTAGTTTAATGTTTATAATAAAACTGCGTAGTAAAGTACTACTTTATAAAACATAATCTAAGTAGTAAAACAAAGTATAAATTAAAAAAAAAAAAAAACAAAGACCTATAGCCAGATCCACGGAGTAGATATAGGTGCAAACACTTTATATATGCCAGCTAGCAACTATACTACAGGTATTGCCAGGTGGCCAGCGCTAGCTACCCCGCTACACGGGGTACCGCCGCAGTGTGGCTGCAGCCACACTGCCTCCCCTAGGGGTTCCCATCATTTAAATAATTTTCAACAAATACTTAAAAATATTTTTAAAATTAATAACCGGGTATTTTTTAATAATATTTATTATTAACTTATATATATATAAACTAGTATATAATTTATAAAGTTCTTTAAATCTTATAATTTTATATTAGTTTTTATTTATAAATATTATTAATATTACTATATTAAAATATTTATTAATTAATTTATAATATAATTAAAATTCTTTATGAATAAAAATAATGATAACTGCTAAATAAGCTATTTGTAAATATTTTAAAGTTTATATATTAAAAGTAAAAAAAAAAAAATCTGTTTTCGTTAATATATAATTTTAATATATAATTAAAATTATTACCTAATTTTTCGTATATTGTTGTTATTATTTCTTTATTTTCTTTTCGATTTATTGTTAAAGCAGCTTTAAATTCTTTAGTTTTTTTTTTCTTTTTTTTTAAAAAGAAATAATAATAAGTTATATTTACCGATTATAATAATTTAACAAATCTTGAAATAATTAAAAGCTTAAAATATTAAATACAATATTATTTTTAATTAACAAATTTAATATTTTTTTATAAGCATTTTGTTCGTTAAAATTTTAAAAAACATTATTTCGCGGTTTTTTCTATTATTTGTTAACTTAGAAAGTTCTGTTTTTTTAAATAAAACCTTTCCTATAATCTTTATTAATTTAATTTCTTTTAAATTATTTAATTATATTAACTGTTTTAAACCTTTATATTTTTCTGTTTTTTTATTATAAACAATAGTTAGATAGTATAAAATATAATGTTTAATAAAATTTAAAGATTAAAATTCTTTAATTTTTTTATCTTTATAATAATTATACCTGTTTAAATTAATAAATATTAAAATAATATAAAAATATAAACAACTTATAAAGCATATTTAACGATTGTTATTGTTTTTCTTTTTTAAATTAATAAGTAATAGTTTTTTAGTAAATAAACGATATTTAAAAATATAAGATTGAGATTTTTCGTTATTTTTAAGGGTATAATCAGACTAATTATATTTTAAATTTACGATATTCTTAACTGTTAAATTAGTTAAATTTATAAAATTATTTAAAAAAATAAAAAAGTTTTAGACGTGTTTGAAATAAAAGAATTTATTTTTAAAAAGTTTTAAAAATATTTTTGCTACACTCTAGCAAGGGGGGTGGCCCCCCAGGGGGACCCCACTTGTAGAGTGGGTCTGTAGATTAGATAAGGAAGGAGGAACTATGTAAGTTCCTGCCGGAGGCAGGAACCTTACCTTGTTCCTTCCTTTAAAATCATCACAATACAGACTTATAACCACACTACCCTTAATAATCCATACCAATTTTTTATAAATATTTAAAAGTTATTAAAATATTGTTAAACTGTTAATATTTGTTATATTTTAAGTTGTAATAAATAAAAAAGAAAAAAAAAAGCAGAAAAGCTTTAATATATTTATATAAAAAAATTTAAAATATTATTTAAAATAATAGTATGATATACAAAATATTAAAAATATAATTTTAAATATAATATTTAATATTAATCTATTATTTAAAGTATTAAAGGTTTTATAGTAAATATTATATTTAATATTAATATCTTGGTTTTAATATTAAAATTTATATATTATATATTGTGACGGAGCGCCTACCACACTAATTTACAAGCTTACCTATATATAAGCTTGCTAGACCAATTAATACGCGTACATGCTAGCGAGCGTATAGAATAGCTTCGGACGCTCTAAAGAAGCAATTTAAAGTTATTTTAGGAGCGCTTATATATATATAAAATAGAGATTTAGATTTATAAAATAGAGATAAAAAAAACAAGCAATAAATTACTGAAACAGCCCTATCAAGTTTACTTATAAAAGCACTAGTTTAATTCTACTTTGATAATTTAATTAACACGCAACTCCGCAAAATATATTATATTTAATATTAATATATTATTTAAAGTATTAAACGTTTTAAATTAAATATTAAATTTAATATAAATATATTATTTAAAATATTAAAAATTTTAAATTAAAAACTATATGTAATATTAATATAACGGAGCGCTTATTATACTAATTTACAAGCTTACTTATATATAAGCTTGCTAATTTAATTAGTACGTATATATACTAGCAAACATATAAAATAGCTTTGGACGCTTTAAAAAAGCGATTTAAAGTTATTTTAGGAGTACTTATATATATATAAAATATAAATTTAAATTTATAAAATAGGAATAAAAGAAACAAGCAATAAATTATTTAAACAGCTTTAGCAAGCTTATTTATAAAAGTATTAATTTAATTTTATTTTAATAATTTAATTAATATATAACTACGTAAAAGTTATAAGCCCGGTTTATATATAAAATTAATACTTTATATAATGATAATATTTTTTTTAATAGCTAGCTAAAAAGGTTTAAGCTTATTTAATTTTATTAAGCTGTTTAATATATTTACTATAAAAGTAAACGTGTTAACTATAACAACTAGCTTTTTATTTATAAATCTACTTTTATATTTTTTTAATACTTTTTATATTTTATAAATAGCTATAATTGTTTTATTATATTAATTAATAAAAATATTTTTTTAATTTTAAATAATTTAACATTATATAGTATAAAAAATTAATAAAACAATAAATATATTTTTAAATATATGCTAAAATATATAAGGTATAACTATTAATTAATTCAAATAAAAAGCTTTCTGCTATTAAGTATAACCTAATTTAATCGTTAAAAGCTTTTACAAAAGGTTTAGTTAAATAATAAATAATTAAAAAAAGAAAGCTATTTATAATGCTAAATATATAGCTTAAATAGCTTAAATTAAAAACTTAAACTAAGCTTTTAAGCTTTGAAAACTAATTTAAACTAAGCTTAAGTTAAAAATATAACTTAAAATGTTTTTAAACTAATTTTTAATATAATAAATAAAAACTAAGAAATATAATATTATATTTAATTAAAAAAACTAAACTATTAACTTAAAGTATATTAAAACTATATATATTAAAAGTATATATAGCAATAAAATATATATACGCAATTTAGTATAAAAATTATAAAGTTTTTTTATTTTTATTAAATTTAATATTTAAACTAGCGTTTAATAAAACTAAAAAAAAAATATTAAATTAAGCTACTTAAAAAGGAATAAATATTATTAAGTAGTATTAAAACTAAAAAATAATATATTAATAAATATTAGTTAAAAATCTTTTTGATATATTTAATATATTTATATTTAAAAGGTTTCTTTAAATAGTTAATAAAAAAATAATACTAAAATAAGCTAATATATAATTAATTAAGCTAATTAAAAATAAAGTTTTTAAAAAATAAGTTATTATATTTAGTAAGCTTAAAAAAATACTTAATACGATTATTTATAAAAATATTTTTTAAAAAAAAAGAAAAAAAAAGATTTATATTATATTAAAAAGTTAACTACTAATTAACATTAATAAACGTAATAAAGATAATTTATTAAATAATAAATTTTAAAAAAATAAATAAAAAAAATATTAATATTTATATAAATAATAAACTAGTTAAATTTATTTATAAGCTTTAAAAACATATAAACTTTTATAATATATTATTATAAATTTAAATAAATATAAGTTTATTTATATTTTTTTAAAAACAATAATTAATAAAATTAAAAAATAATAAATATATATATGCTAAAATAGTTTTTATAAAAAATTTATAGTATAAAATAAAAAATAACAAATATTTAGCTATTTAATAATAATTAAAAAAGAATTAGCTTAAAAGTAATATAATATATATAATAATTAATTTAACAGTATTTAAATTAAATAGCAATAATTTCAAAATATATTTTATTTTAAATTAGTTCTTTTATATTTTATTAAATAATACGCTTATTAATAATTATAGCATGCTATATTTAATTAATAGTAAAATACTTTTTATGTTAAGCTTATTTATTTTAAAAAAAAACGGAAAAGTAATAAATATAAAAATAACTTAATTTTTAATTCTAAAAAAAAACTAAATTATTAAAAAATTCTTTTTAAATTTCAAAAAGAAAAAAACTAAAGATTTAATCTTTACAAAGGTTGCACTTATAAAAAAGTTTTATATATATATAGTTTTAAAAGCTTGCTTAAAAAATATAAAGTTTTTATATTATAAATTAAATTGTTCGTTAAAATATAAAAATATTTAATTAAACAACTTAATTATTAAGCTTATTAAAAAATATAATTTAGTTTTTTTTAAATATAAGCTTATTATTATTTATATAAATTAAGCATTAATAATTAACATAATAATAATTTTATAAAAGATTTTAGCAAGTTTAATAAAACTAATAATTATAAATATATATTACTTATTTTCATGATAACGTTTATAAAAACTTTTAAAAAACTTTTTAAAACTAAAAAAAGATTTAAAAATATTAGAGTACTTATAAATAGGTTATTTAAGACTTAAAGTTTTAAAAGCTTTAATATATGAAGTAAAAAATTTAAGAATTATAAATATTTTATATTTAAAATATAAAAACTATATTTAAATTTAAGCTTACTATATAATTTTAAAAAGAACATTAAAATAACGCTTATTTTAAAAAATATAATAAATTATTATAAATATTCAATATTAAAAACAATCATAGCAAAATAATTTAATTATTTTATTCAATAAAAAAATATTTTAAAAAATGTTTAATATTATATACTGATTTAAATATTAAATAATAAAATAATATTAACTATTTATAGCAATTATATATAGTAATAATAAAAAAGCTATAATAGCTATAAAGAAAAAACCTAAATATAAGCTTTAAATTAATAATAAAAAAGTTAAACTAGAACTAGGACTAATATGTATAAAAAAGCTGATAAAACTAACAAGAAAAGTTAAAAAATATGTTATCAAAAAAATATTTAAAATATTTTTAAAAGTAGGTTTTTCAAGTTTAGTATAGCCAAAAATAATATAAATTACTATATAACTATATAATATAAGCTTAATAAAAATATATAATTTTTATATTTTTTATAAAATGTTTAAAACATAGTTTATATAATATTTTAAATAATATATTTTAAAAGCTATTAAATTATTAATAAATAATTTAAAACTAGATTGAAATAAAATCTCTATTTATAAATATAAAATATATTTAATAAAAAGAAATAAGCAAGTTTATAAAACTAAGCTATATATTTATATTAGTTATTTAATAAAATATAAAATTTATAACTTATATTAAATATAAATATTTTAGCTAAAAAAAGTTATTACTATATAAAATATAAACTTTAATAAAAAACTATTTTATTATAAAAAATAAAAGCGTTTAATAATTAACATTAACTAAGCTTGAATTAATAAAATAAATATGATTAATAATTTATTAGAAAATATTAAAAGTATAATGAGTATGTAAAAATAAAAATAAATAAAATATAAGTTAATATTAACGTTTTTAAAAACAAGCTTCAAACTTAATTAATAAGTTTATTATAGCTTTAATAAAAAAGCAAAAATGAAAAATAAAAGTAACTAATAATTTTAAAAAAAGCAAAATTAAAAATTATAATATTTAGCTATATAAATTTAAAACTTTTTAAAAAACGCTAAAGCTTAAAAAGCGATAGTTTAGTATAAAAAAATGTTTTAATATATTAAACATAAAAATTAAAAAGCTTTAAATGATTTGTTAAATTATATACGTAAATAATATAAAAAAGCTTAAAAAAGAATTTTAACCTATTTATTTAAACAAATATAAAAGTAAAAATAAAAGGTTTAATAAAAGATTATAAAATATAAATTACTAAAAAAATAATTAACTAGCTAAATAAAAATATATATATATAATATATATACTAGCAATAAAATAAGCTAAAAGATTTAAAAAGAAAAAACTTAAAAAAGCTAAAAGCATTAAAAAAAGCAGCAATAAACCTATTTATATAACAATAATATATATATAAAAAAAATTAACTTTTTAAAAAAAACTATAACTAATTAAACTTTTTAAAAGTTTTTATATTTAATTAATAAAAAGTACTTTATAAAAGAAATTAAAAATATAAAATATTATATATAGTTTTTATAGTAATAATAAATTAAAGTAAAATAAAAAAGCTAAAAGCTGCGCTATAAAAAAAGCAAATATACTAAAATAACTTTTTAAAACTACGATTAAAAAACTAAAAGGATTTAGCTAAATATTCTATTAAGGTTTTATTTAAAAAAGTTATATATAAAGAATATAAATAAATTATTAACTAAAAAGCGTTAGAAATAATACTAAAAAATTAAACTATCAATATATTATATTTTTTAAAATAAATATTTATATATAAATTTAATAAAAAAAGTTTTTTAAATATATATAAGTTTAAAATAATAGTTTAAAAAACTTTTTTAAAAAAAATATATTTTAGTTAATATATATAGTTAGGCTTACTACTAAAAGTTTTTATTGAATAATAGCTATAGTAATATATTTTAATATAAAAATTAAAAAATTTTATATAATTAAAGCTTTTTTAAACATAAAAAAAAAAAAAGATTTTTAATAATAATAAACTTACTAAAAAGACTTATAAAAAATTATATAATAAAAAAACTAAACTAAGCTTTATATAGTTTAAAGAATTTACTTTTATTATAATATAGAAAATTTACTAAAGTTTTAGCTATAAATAAAATAATTTTATTATTAAAAAAGCTAAGCTTTTTTTATATTAAAAATTATATAATATTACTAATTTTTTATATTAACAACTTTTTAATATTATATAAAAAAAAGTATATAAAAGCTGCTAAAAAAGTTATTAAAAAATTAAAAAAGTATATAAGCTTAAAAACTAAAAGAATATTATATAGTTTTTTAAAATCTAAATTATTCGTAACTAATAAAATAAAACAATTATTTTTTTATATAATTAATATATAAATATACTAGCTAAACGTTATAATTTATATAATTAAAGCTAAATGCTATTTATTTTATTATTTATAAAAATGTTTATTAAATATTTTAAAAAAGCTATTAAATAAATAATTAAAATATATTAAAAGTATATAAAGTTAATTCTATATATAGCAATAATACTTAAGCTTAATATAGCATATATAGCTATATAATTTTTTAAATATTTAATAAACTTAAACGAAAAATATATAAAAATAGCTAAATAAGTTATTTAATATATATATATAAATAAATTTTCTAAAATTCTATATAAAAAATAAAATATAAAAATATAAGCTTTTTTAATTATAAAAAGTATTTTTTTTATAAATAATATAAAAATTTAAAAATTATTTTATAAATATATAATATTTTTATTCAAAAAAGCGATCGTTTAAAAAATAACTTATTAAACTATTATATTAACTTTAACTACTAAAATAAAAGTTAACATTTTAAAAATAATAAAAAAAAAAACTATAGCGCTTTAAAAGCTGTTTAAAAATGTAACTTTAAACTTAAAAAAAAAAAAAATAATTTTTTTAAACAATATATAAACAATATATTTAATAATAAATAAAAATAAAAAAATAAATATAGCGCTAAAATATATTAATAAATAAAATATATAATTATACTAAAAATATATAAAAAAAATATTTAAAATATTATATTTATTTATAGCTTAAATATTAGTTAACAAGCTTATTAAAAACTTATTATAAGTATAATTTAAATATTTTAAAATGTTTATTAATTTATAAAATGCTAGTTATATTATATAAAAAAAAATAAAAAGTATTAAAAATAATAAAAATCTAATTTAAAAGTTTTAATAAATAAGCTTTAATTTTAATAAAACTAAAACTGCTAACCTTTATTTATTATTAAATATATTAACTTACTTTTTTAGCTTTAAAAAAAAAAAAAAAACCTTATATAACTAAATAAAAACAAAAAAGCAAAACAGGCAAGAGAAAAAAAAAAAAGCGAGTAAAAAAAAAAGGGGGAGCTAGGGGATAGGCAAGTAAAAAAGCGGGCATATTAAGTATTTTAACATTGTTATTAGCAGCAGTAGTAGCATAAACAACTAAAAATAAGGAGCTAAAAGCTAGGCATTAAGTGTAGCAACCTAAAAATATAAATATATTATTGTTATTGTTTTTTTTTTTATTATAAAAAGTAATAAAAAAGCAAACTGCAAAATAAGCAAAACAGTATATAAATATGCTAAAAATAGAAGCTTTAAAAATAAGCTAGCAGAAATAGCAACTATGCTTATAATAAATAGTAATAACTAAATTTTTAAACTTTTTATTTAAAAAAGTAAATATAGCATAAATAGCGGAACAAGCGTAATATGTTTTTTATTTAAAAAAGTTAATAAAATAAAATAAAAAAAAAAAAAAAAAAAATATATATAGCAGCAATATATTTTTAAAAAAAAACTTCTATTAATATAATAATAAATAATATAATATAAAATAGCTTATTTATACTATTAATATATTATAAAATAAGTAAGCTTTTTAAAATTATTTATAAAAGTAAGCAAGTATAACTATATTTAAAGCAATATTTATATTTATACCTTTATATTTTAATATTAAAACAAATTTTATTACTATAGCCGGCAATAGTAAACTAAATATAATATAAATAAGAAATAAAGTATTAGCTAGTATAAAAAGGAATATAGCGCGGGCGTAAGTAATAAGTAATATAAATATTACTTTAAAAGGTAGGCATAGAAGTTAAAAAGGGGAAGGGGATATAATTTTTTTTTTTTTTTTTTTTTTTTTTTTCTTTTTTCTTTTTTATCGCTAGCCCTACTAATAACGCTACTAAAATTGCCTATAAATAATCTAAACAAGCGTATTAACAAAGATTAAGCAGTAACTAACCGAAAATAAGCTTAAAAACAAGCTAAAATAATAAATAATGCTAAAAAGTTAAAAAACAATAAAGCGAAGCAAATAAGCATATAAACAGGTATATAAAATATAAGAATAAATAAAAACAAAAAAGCATAAGCAGGCAAAAATATAAATATAAATATAAGCTAGGTTAAAAATATAAAACTATTAAAACAACTTAATAAAGTTTTTTTTATTATTTTTTTAAAAAGAAATAAAAGAATTATTAAAACAAAGTTAGCTAAATATATTAACTTTTTTTATAAGCTTATTTACGTATTAAATACTAAAACTATAATAATATTAATAGCAGCAATAATATTAATAGTAATAATAGCAGCAAAAATAGCAGTAGTAGTAGAAATAGCGGCAATAAAAAAAAAAAAAGCAAATTTAAAAAGAAAAATTAAATAAGCTATTTAAATATATAAATATACTACTGCCGATTATAAAAATATATATAAAATAAAAGCAGAAATAATAAAAGCTATAAAAGTAGCAAAAAAAAAGCTAAAAAAAATAAATTAGTTATAGCTATTATATTTAACAAAAAATTTATATATAAATTAGTAATAATAGTAATATAAATATATACGCTATATAAAGCTTAAATTAATAATATATATAAAAGTTATAACTATAATAAAATATATATAAAAAAACTGTTTTTTTTTAAAAAAAAAAAAACAAAATTGCTATATAAATAAAACCTAATTAGCTATAAATTTAAAAACTAACAGTAAAA
>JADKYC010000253.1:0-24664 GCA_019843955.1 Xylaria sp. 218_066
TTATTTAATTTGCTTTTTTATTAATAATTTATATTATAAATTAATTAATAATTTTAAAATATAAATATAAGCTAGTTTAAATATATTTTTATAGCTTTTATATATTAATATAGTTTTGCTAAAAGTTATAATTATATTATAAAAATAAACTTAAATTATTTATATTTTTCTAAAATAAATATTATAATTTATTATTTTAACGTTTTAAAATATATTATAAATAAATAGTTTTATAAGTTTATAAAGATTTATTATATAACGTTTTATTTTATAATATATTTTTACAGCATAAAAGCTATAACTATAACATCAAATTTTTTTTTTTATTTATATTTTTTATTTTTAGTAAATAGTTAAATAGTTAAAAAGCTATTGTATTTTTTTACTTTAGTATAAGCTAGTTTAAACATATTTTTACGGCTTTTATATACTAATATAGTTTTGCCAAAAGCTGCGATTATGCTGCAAAAATAAACTTAGACTGCTTACGCTTTTTTAATATAAGTACTACAACTTACTACCTTGGCGCCCTGAAGTATGCTGTAGAACAATGATGGCATTCAGTTCCTTTGCTTCGCTCCTGTACTCTATCACGTGTTACTAGCCGTTTCCTGAACTTGATACTAGCCAACCTTATAAGACGCCCAAACTAAACCACCTCCCATTGAGCCGTTTAAAAATCCCGTGCTTTGGCGTCTTCATTGATTTTAGCAAGTCAGAAACAGCTAATACCCGGTTCTTCTTATACAAGTTTGAGTAATCGGAGTTGTCAACCTCTGGAACTTCAGAGCCGAGAGACATAGTCAGCCGCTCTCATTAAGCTAGGCTTATATCGGAATGTGAGTAATGCTCTGTAGCGCATTACTCACCGGCCACGATAACCCACTTTGCGTCCGCATCTGCAATGATTATGAATCCTTTATATTCATTTCTTGAAGTTTGCTTGTAAAAGTTATCAGTACTTGGTAGTCCCGTTAAATCATCTAGAAGCTAAGATACAACCTTGCATAATGAACATCTGAGCTACGAGATATAAAATTCAATCTTGGTATCCAATAACTACCCCACCATCCAACGTACAGAGCTTATGAGAGAGATAAAATGCGTAAAACTCATATTGTGTAAATCTCTAGTGATCATGCGATGTAGCCGCATCATTGACTTTTGCCCATCTTGTTTCGTAAAGCTAAGAAGTAGGGTAACAACGTTGGCATGACCTTACTCGACAACAACGTGAAGAGGAGTAAGAATATCCTTGAAAGAGCTAGGAAGGGCATCATGATCAAACAAGAGGCGTATATTCTTAGTGTAGCACTTCGCAGTAGTTATTATGAGCGGAAATCCTACTTTTCCTGAAATTCCACACTCACCATATTAATCCGTTAGCTAACACCATCTGATTTTTATGAACAATGCTGCTTATAATTAAAAATTAAGTACCTTGTTCGATTACAAATTGAGCTTCTTCAGGTTACATAAGTGGTCACTCATTGTGACAAGGTTGATTGGCCCTTGTGAGTTGTCACGCATCATAAAGACATTAAGACTATAGTCATAAGCAGGCTAGCAATAAGTTCACAGTTTCACCGGGTGCCTCTTTCTCAACCTCGTGCCGAAGAGTATCACGAGAATAGGAATAGGAATGAGTCCAACAGTAATGAACCCGAGCACGGAGGACCCCCAGCCAAGGCCAAGTGACGCGAATAAAGACGGTCCTGCGAGCGGAAGGAAGGCAGCGACTATACTCCGCAGCACTGTAAAGGCCGCAAGGCCCGATGCGGAGTACAGTGGGTACGCGTCGATGATGTATGCTTGCGTTGGCAGATACACTCCAAGAATGGCGATGCCGAAAGGGATCAGGCTCAGGATGGGCGCGATCCAGTGTACCTTGTAGTATGTTGTCCAGCCGTACCAGAAAAAAGTTACTGGACAGAGGCAGGCTGTTGGTTGTTGGCAAAGTAAGTGAATCTGTGAAAGTATAGGGGTGGGAATTTCTGTTATGATGAAATGGCTGCCGATTAAAATATTGTAGGTAGTTGCTTACCGTAGTAGACAACGAGATGTAAGCGCATCTCAGGCTCGAAGACACCGTTATTCCGTTTAGTGAGGCGCATGACCGTCTTATCCGAAAGTAAAGAGAAGCTCCATATGCCGATGAGATAACCAAGCCCGAGAGCCAGGTAGATCAGACCCGTAAGACTCGTTGGAAACCCATACTGACCCTCGAATGTTGGAGGAATTGTATTGAACATTAGGTACACTAGTATTACCGTGTTAATTAAATTCTTATCCAGTAAGAGGCGGAGGAAGGCAACCACCATAACTATGTATACTTACTTGTACCGTAATTGAACGCTACGTTAACAGACATCAGAAAGATGACAGGCGCCAAGACAAGCATCTTCACAGGGCGCGTAAGCCCCAGCAAAAGTAGTCGTGTCTGTGATACCCTCGTCATTCCGGGGGCATCATAGCAATTCACCAAATCGTCCCTATTCAACTCTCTACTCAACCGCTTTATTTTGCGATCAATTAGCACCTTATGGCAGGTCTCAGGAAGGTAGAACGCCAGTGCGATCGTAACAAGCGTAGACGGGATGAAGACGATCCAGGGGTCCCAGCGCCAGCCAATCGATCCGACGATGAAGGCACCAATCAAGGGCCCTAGAGTTGGGCCACAAATCGGCCCAAGACTCCATGCTGACAAGGCCTTTGCGCGCCCGATGACCGGAAACAGGTCTCCGATGATGGCACCTCCCAATGTCATGCAGCCAGCGCCGCCAACACCACAGAGAAACCGGAAGACAATAAGGGAGTCGAGGCTCGGGGCCAACGCGCAACCAATATGCCAGACACAAAAGAACGCGTTCGCAGTCGACAAAACAGTAGCTCGTCCGTAGATCTCCGAAAGTGGGGACAGAAACAGCGGGCCGACAGCATAGCCAAGCAAGAAGATACTAACGGGTAGGGAGGCCTTCGTCGTGTTCGTGGTGTGGAAATCTGCACTAACAGCATTAATAGCTGGGGCAAGGATAGACGACGAGAGCGGCGAGAATAGTGTAATGAGGCTAAGACACGTCACGACAACCCATTTCCGGCGGTGGTCGAAGTTCAAAGGCATGTCCGGGTCGTCGGGGTCATCCCACCCTACGATGCCGTGGTTGAGGTCAGAGAGCGGAATTATGGTAGGCGCTATATCGTCGTCTCTCGTCCCGCTCGCCCTGCTCAGGATGCGGGACATCCTGCTCCGCTTACTCACACGACTCGCCGTTGTATCTACCTTGCGGATCTCGTCCTTGATTGAAATTCCATGTCAGCTTGGCTAATCAGTCCTGTGCAGTGTAGAATGAAACCCACCCCGATTACATCTTCAACGTCATCGTGACTGACTTCACGATCATCATCAGACACCGAACGACGGTGTTTCTCACGAGGGTCGTTGTCGAGCCCCGCTAGCATATTGGCAACTTTGTATCTGTGTGAAGGCGGGAGATCGATAACAAAAAGCCAAGAGAAATAAATATTTCATCGCATAAGGCAAGTTAAATATTTGTGGTTTTGTATTAATAATGTAGATGAGCTTGGGCTCGGTGGAATAAGACTCTACGGTAGTCTAGCTTAGTCTAGTCTAGTCTGGAACGGCCCGAGGTAAATCGGCAAAAGACGTTGTTTCGATTTTGGGTAGGATCATCGTAGATAGAGGAGTCGCTCGAGGCAAACAGACCGGAGAAGTAATATGGGCCTGACTACCCAGGGTGACCAACCTCTTTGCTCCTCAAGGGTCGTTGGGCTGTCCGCGGCAGGGCGTATCCGGTTTTATCCCCGCCGCTATCACCGAAGTTATTGTGGGTCACGCCGAAGTGCGGCGGCGGCAGTTATATGTGCCAATGTGGAAATGTCTGCTGCTTCTCGATTGGACCCCTCCGGAATCCGTAGGTCAACTTCGGGAATGAGGAGTTTAGAGACCAATGAAACGAAAGAAAAAAAGAAGAAAGAGAAGGGTATATTGTAGGAAAGAAGATTGGTGTTTCGTCTCGTTAACTCGCCGTGGACTGACTTCCCCTTAGTACAGCATAATGAAACAGGCTAACAAGGGAACTCAACTTACCTAAATCCAATGGTAACGTAATTCAAGTGATTACATTGAGTTTAGCCCGAGCCAAGATCTATCCGTTGTTGGTTAAAACAGGTCTCGAACCAAACCGTTCACGATCCGATGACCGGGCCGAATATTATTCAAGGCACAAGTCGGCGATACCAAAGACGATTGGATCAAAGGTTGCCCAGATTAGTGCTCACAGAAATTGAATGCCGTCTCTTCGCATTTCCGGGTCGTGGTATTTTGCAAACTAGACCTTTCTTTTATAAGCTCATCCCGGATGCGCTTCGCTTTCGCTAAGTCTATGGCGTCTTCTCCGTTATGATTTCTCGCTTCGTTTGATACAGGAGCTGTCCCAAGATTGTCGTCAGTCTTCCAGTGCGGCTGTTGTGGAGGAACATTCGCCGTAGAAATGATAGGAATAGCCGGATCAACCAGAAACAAGGCCAGAATTTTACGATGACCAGGCTTAGAGGGATCTACCAAAGAGAAGGGCTGCACTCTATGCTGGTAAAGATTCGGGAAGAACAGGGCACGGCCCTGTCGTGTAAGTATTGATCCAATTTCTTGCATGGTGCTGTCCTGGCTAGGTTCGGCATTTATCGCAAAAGTGCGAGATATTGACCTGTAGTCATACTGCTTGTGCCGCAGCGTAGATGCGAGCTCTTCCCTGTTAGACCGTGTCCGAAACGCAAGACGAGAATCCGTGATGTTGACATTGTCGTAATAAAAGAGGGCGGTAGCGCAAATGTGCTCATTAAGCTGTCCCTCAATATGCCAGGATCCGCCGTCATAAAAAGGCTTCTCAGGCGTTAGGTGGATATTGGACAACTTGGCGATAACTTGGATACGAGACGTTCCCTTAAAGTACCCCGATGACTTGACATCCTCCGACTCAAGTAGAAAGCATCCATCAGCTCTTATTTCCGAAAATTCTTCCGTATTCGCATCGGGAAGCTGCAGTGGATGGGTGTTATCGAACCACTCTTTGTCTAGTTTGCCCCGGACAGATCCCTCGTAGCTCCCATCGTAAGCCTCATCATCTTCGCGGTCAGGTTCGCCTTCATTGAGGGGCCTGTTAGCAGGAACACATTCATACCATGAGTCATAGTCACCGCCGCTACAGATCTCTGGCGTAGTACAATGGGGACCAACACTCTCTGTTTGCAAACGTTGGAAGGGAAACTCATTTGGCCAGCGGTAGATGATGTCCCATGCTGGCAAAGATTTCTGAATAAACTCGCCGATCAATTTATATAACTCCGAGTGATCAATCGGATGCAGGTTGTTGATATAACTATTGATCGTAACATGCCCATCTCCGTCGATCGTCACATCACAGGGCAGCCACTGAAAGTTTAGAGATAAAGATGGGAAGGAGGCGATATCATCAACACCTCTGAGCCGAGGCCAATCTTTCTTCGTGATTAGATCAGCTGGCGTTAGCTTTGGGATGATCTTGCCTTGTCCCCAAGAATTGAGGCACGTCTGAATGTCTATGGTACCTGTTGTGATAATACGTGTTCGCCCATAGATCAGCGGCCAGAGAGAAGGATGCACGAGATCAAGAACTTGGCCCTGGCTACCCGGATGCCAGTCCAATTGATCTTCTGGGATATTCTCCAATGGCAAGATGGCTATTTTGAGCTTGACGTATAAGGCCTCAGCAATAGCATCAGACTTGATAGCGCAAGCTGAATAATCGTACACAGGAATAAGTTGTTTTTTCTCGTATAGATCAGCTTTCTGGCGTATTTCCTTGATGCACTAGAGTTATACGTTAGATTGGTTAAAATCAAGAGTGTGTATAGGATAGAGATATACCGCATCTGCCATGGCACTAGTGAAATTACCATGGTTCCGGTAACTAACCCAGTCCATTGCCAGAGCCTCGCCCTTCCATTTTGTGGCGATCTCCGGGTCTTTGACTTTCCGCCACCACTCTGGTTTGTCCGTGAGCTCATCAATCATTTTAAGCATGAAAACCTCCCTCACATGCAGTGTCGTCGCGGCCCAGTCACAGTCTTCATCTCCCATCAAGACGGGAAATCGCTTCTTTGGTGGCGGCAAGAAGTGTAAAGAAAGACCGTATCCAGGACGGTAGAGACTTTTCTTGAGTTGCAAATGTCTATTGTCGGCTGACTCTGTGGTAGATGATATCTGAGTGGCATTGCGTGACAAATGTGACCATATGCTAACTCGACCAAGATCAGCGCCAGTGGTAGCAAATAAACTTTTCTCTTTTGCAGGGGCAATACACAAGACGGAGTTGTTATGAGCGCGTATTGTGACATGGGTAGTTCCGGATTCTACCTCAGAGACCTGAACACTTCCGTCTTTAGACCCAGATAAGATCCACCGTCCGTTGGATAACCAACATACAGAGAGTACTGGATTCTAATAAAATTAGCGATTGATTCCTACGATTAAGACGGAATGCGCATACTTCGTGGCCTTCAAACGTATACAAACAAGATATCTGGCCTGTTGGTAGAATCTCCCATATTTTAACTGTTTTGTCTACACTAGCAGTAGCTAGCCTCCTACCATGAGGGGAGAATGCGACAGACTGGACCGGACCATCGTGTGTATCGTCGCCCCCGATGTCTCCGATCAGAGTGCAGCTAGGGAAATGCAGTAGCGTTACCCCGTCAGCAGTGCCCACAGCGACAATATTCTGATCCTCTGACACAGAAAGAGAGTTGACGCAGTTTCTTAGCTTAGTTTCGGCGATCCTCTCTTTGGACTGACAATCCCATACGCGCACGATGTGATCTTCCGAGCCCGCAATAAGCAAGCCCAAATCTCTGGATATGTCCATGCAGCATACTGGTGCCTCTATATCGACGAATGTGTGTAAAACACGGGAATTGCCGATGTCCCATAGGAGTACCTTTCCATCGTCGCCTCCGGAAGCCAAGGTTTCCCCATCCGCGAAGAAGCGAATCGCTCTCACCGAGCCAAACCTGTTACCACGAAGGGATTCGTGCTTGAGATCATGCACCAGCTGCCCAGTATCTGTGCGGAAGATTTGAACACTACTATTACAGCCGACTGCAAGAAAAGCATCATCTGGGGAGAATTGGGCACAAAAGGTCCAAGGAGTGTCGGGGAAGACGTTGTGCAAACGTTCCAGGTCGAAAATACGTGGTGTAAAAGGATTAAAAACTGCATGCCAGTCGTCAATCCGGCTTCCAAGGTGTCCTTGAAAGTTGCCGTGTGTATCAAAGCTTTCCATATGGATCGAAATTTGCTGTTCTTTGCTAGAATATGCTCTGAATGATGCAGGCGTTCTTTTTAATCCTGGAAAGTATTGGCGTCGTGACGACCATAATATTTGCTGAGTCGGAGAAGACACATACTGATCATCCTACCCGCGGGGAAATAGTGGCGTGCTGAACCGTTCCCAATGCAAGGATATGATTGGTTTGGCGGTCAGTGCAGAGAACTTTGCTAGCCACTTGGACATACATTTACTATTAGTTTCATATGTCGTGTATTACCCCAGCACGCAAACGTAAAACATCGGGTTCTTACTTGGTATTGGGAACTAAGAAGTCTTAGTAGGATAAAAGTAATGTCTTTCGGATTCTATAGCTTGATCATGAATAGTGTTCATGCGCTAAGAATACAAATGCATGTAAAAAGTGTTTAACGTTCTTCTATGTTTATTATAAAGTTAGGTAGTAACGTCGCAGTTGATTCATTAAAACTTAAAACTATTTAGCAAACAACTTGCTTAAACTTAGTGACTATCTTGCGTGCCGCACGCTATAAAGAACTTGTTTCAATCCAATACCTAATTTGTACAGGCAAGCCTAGCACAATCAATAGCGATAGGCCGTACAGCCCTATATATATTTTAAGGAGCGCACTGCACTACTGCCCACATCTACTATAAATACTACGTGCTGTACCAAGCATTTGATTAGAACTAACGTAAACAGCACACTTAATCCTTTAATATATCGGTACCTCTATTTTAGTGGTTCCTGTAGCTAATTTGTAATTGCGACCGCCCGACCGCCCACCGTCTGTTTTTCGATTCCCCTACTACGTGGGCCCTATACAAATATGTAAGCATGGATTGAAACGGCGAGGTGGGTACTGCCCGACGAGAGCGGGGTACGAGTTCTTCGCATCCCTCTAGCGAATTTAGGGGATCGGCGCTGTCGGATTGGCAGGGATGGCGGACAATATCCTTAAATAGAACAGGGCAAATTACTCGTTTGGGCTAATGAACTCTCAGCGAAGAATGATTGACCATATACTATTTATATTAAGTGAGTAAATCAGTTTGAATGTTTTTGATAATCAAAACGTTTAGGGGTGAACGGGCTTGACCACCCTCACGTAACATGAAAGATATTGTGATAATCCACAAAGGGGGCAAGAAAAGAACATAAGGCTGCATTGACAACATAGGCGTTGAAACTTATGATATCAAATCCGATTGGCGGTAAGGTTGGATCAAGCATATAGTTATAAATTGGGCTCAATGTCGTCCAGGTCGATAGCCCACGGGTCATGGGTTCTACATAATTCATTTTAGTCACGAAATTCAAATTTAGGACGCCATGTTCAACTTTCTTTTGATTTTTCTGACTGTGCAATCCATCTTGCAGATTGCGACAACTGCGGGAGCTACGTAGAAGTGTTACTGTCACACGGGCTGAAACCCTGACCCACCTATACTATAAGGCTATTGGCCATTTCAAACCAACACACATACTGCAATATGCATGTTGGTTGTTGGCGCCCAACTTGAAGGCTCCAAGGTACACTTGAAAGGTCTATAAAGACCAAGGAATATCCTCCTGTATTTTCTAGGAATCTTTCCCTTTCAGATATAGGAATCCTTAGAGCCCTAGAGAATTATTACCATAATTTGAAGCCTATTCCAAGCCCCAGTAGTACTGGCCCTTGTTACAGTTACTATCCAAAAGGTAATCCATCAGAGGGTGATGTTCCGTGTGGTGATGGTGTAAAACACAGCCACTGCTGCGGATCTGATTCAATATACCTGTCAAACAAGCTCTGTCTTCGCTCCACTGGCTCATTTGAGCTCTCACGTGGTAGCTGCACAGACCAAACGTGGTCATCACCAAACTGTCCCGGCCACTGTACAAATAGTGTGTTGACCTCTTGTCTAATATGAAAAGAACTTTATCTTACGAAGTATTATAGTCAGCATCGACGGCGGGATTGCACTCGCTCCGTATAGTTTCGGTCACTCCACGCCATCTCGGTATTGCTGTGGCGCACCTATTTTGAAAGGCGCAAACTTATCTTTGGGATGTGCTTTGAGTCCACAACCATTTACACTGGAGCCGGGCGACATAATTGCTGATAGAACGGTCTTGAAAAGTTATATTCTACCAGGATCCAGCATATCAGACTCAACATGCCCAAGAAACCATACTTGTCCGATGGGAACGAATTCGAAGACCGTTCTTGCTGTTGGTGCTGGCCTCGCAATACCTCTTAGCTTATTCTCGGTTGCCACATTGTTGTGGGCTTTGTGGGAGAGAAACCATAGGTGGACTGAGGCAGCCAAAGCAAGATTTAATGCGAGTGGCTACAATTAAGAGTCAAAACCCAACGTTTCATTCTTGGGTTCCCGACCAGATAACTGAGCTAAGAGACGAGAAAGAGCCTGTCGATTTAGACTAAATTCTTTCCCTGTACCATATTTCCAGCCTTTTAATTGGAAGCTCAAGTACCCCTTTTCTGTAGATCAAAAGGTTATCAGAAACCCATTAATCTCTAATGGTAGGCCTAAATATCAGACCTAATATTGATTGAGACATGCCTGGTGAGCAGCGATGGTATAGGAGCTCTTAGAAAATTCTTGACAAGAACTAGCAGCGCTCGGTCCTGCACGAAAATATCGCTATCTGTAATGGAATTACTGTTAAACTATGAAGAGTCAATTAAGTATATGTCTCTATCCTGGAGGTTAACTTTGATAGACATTGTAGTTTGCATCTACAATTTAGTTGTTTCTCATTCAGAGCTTTATGTCGAAAATAACGTTGATTGGTTCATACTTTCCACTACGCTCTTAGAGCTAGCGTTATTTGAGGCTCTGGTAAGCTCTGTTAATTTAGACCGCACAATCGGAACAATATTAATATTAGCATTGAAGTATGAGATATCAACCATTGATAGGCGGTCTAGCACTTAGAAGGCGTTAGAAGCGTTCACTAGAATATTCAAGTACGCTCTCAATTATTAACCCGTCGCTGTGCGAATTCCTAATGCAATATTATTATAGCGTACGCCGTCAAGTGCTAGAACAAGATAGCCAACAAGCCAAAACATCACTACTATCATTGCTTTAGTTTTCTGCCAAAAAATTATATCCCTTGCTTTTCTTTTCACCTCGTGATATGAAAAAGTGGACACATTTGGTCAGCTTAAACCCCCCCTTTGCACAGTATCCAAGCCTACAATAACAATCTTAAGGCTGGATAAACCCCTGAGCCGACGCCGATTTAATAGCATCGAAGTAGATGGTTGCCATCTTATTATACCCCACGTCGTTGGGATGAGTACCGTCTGCCAAGTCTCCCACCTGAGGGCCATCAGGTCCGTGCATCTCAGCTAGAACGACCCTCTCACCCATGCTTATCAAGGTAGATGCCAGGTTACGGACCTGGGTATTTACATCTTGGACCCGTTGATCAGTAGGATCATCGGCATTGATAGTTAGTGTCGATAAAATGATAGTAACATCAGGTACCATCTGGAAAAGTTGGTTGATGAGATTGTTCAAGCGGCCGCCGGCATTGTCTATGTCGAAATTCTGGAGGCAATCGTTGGTGCCTGCATTGAGTACAACGAGGTTTGGTTTATAAACTGGCACATCCGTGCCGGCCTCGCCAGCGATTTCATCAATCTTATACCCATTGAACCCATCATTATCAGGGTCCATCATGTTACCAGCCTGTTGGCTGCCGACCATATCAACCGTGTAGCCAACGCCCTGAAGATCATTGAAAAGATCCTCTCGGTACCCATTGTCATCACTAGACAGATAGCCCCGGGTGATTGAATCCCCCAAGGGCATGAGCCGCACGGGAACTTGTTGGGCTTTGGCGTATTAGCAAATGACGCTTAATCTAGACTGCATAGGGATGGCATACCAATTATAGACCATATAGGTCCAAACAACAGGAAAAGGCGGATAAAATAGGAGGATAATGCCATAGTATATGTATATCTTAGGTCGAGTGGTTAAAGATCGGTGCCACAACTAGACTGAGGAATGTGATAGATCTCATATAGAGCAGCAAGAACGATAGTATACAAAGAGTTGATTAACTCAACTGTTAACTATATAAGCGAGGTGGCAAGGCCTTATATACACGAGCAGGATGCCCCGTGCTATAGGCTGTTGTTCTATACATGATACACCTCGCTGGCCGTGTTTCGGACTAGTACTAAGTAAATAATATAACGGTCAAGAACTCATCCCATAAAATGTGGATGGTAGATGCAATGAATCAATATTTCGGGCGAGCGGATGACATGAAGTAGCTAATATGAAGCGCTAGTAACGTTCCGTTGACAGCCTGCAGAGGACATGGCATCGGAGATTTGTAAGTGAACTTGGGAAGAAGTATTGAACTTGTCGATGAGAGCACACCTTACAGTCCATTCTGCATGGCATGCCAGGGTACAGGACTTTGGGCAACGAGGTTGCAACATCAAACATAATTGCCTTCCCGATTCGTGGTAAAGCAGTTAGTCTTGCAGGGCAGTCTTGCAGGTGCGGGGAAAGATGCCCAGCACTATCAGGAAATTCTTGCAGGTGATATAGTGATATAGACTTGTTCAACCTGCCGAAAATAGCGAACTGCCTCGCTGTAGCGTACAAGCTAAAAGTCGATGCTGTGGCGATTTTAGGATCTCATGACAGGTTCAAGGCGTTCTGCGAGAATTTAAAAGGCAAGGATAAGCAGTTGAGCTCTCGCTTTGTCAAGTAATTCGGACTTGCAGCGGGTCACAGCTCTACTAACGTGCACTGCTTGAAGAACTCTAACGACAGTGATGACGCAATTGAATGTCGTGCTACACACACGCTTTAGCCTCTATAGTCTCTTCAAGTCGTGTCTTGGTCGCCAACGTTGTGCGAGCGGAAAAGTGGTGCCTGGAATATAGGACGTGCTTCTAGCAGATCGTTGTAACAAGGCCTAGAAGTCTGGGGTTTGGAAGGACATTCGATTTGCAATAATACACTGGCGCGCCAAAGAGGCCATACAAATTTTCCTCCGGGTGGTGATTTAGGTCTATATATACACGAAAACTTCGCTTTCGCTCGCTAGATCTTGCTAGATGGATGAGTCAGCGATTCACCGCTTGCCAGATTAATTACGTAATATCAGACCTTCAATATCAATTTACTGGAATTAAGAACACCTAACGGGCATGTATCATAGCTGGTGACGTTAAAACATAATTCTATCGAGTCTAGCGAGTTTGATTCTACTAGTAAGCCCGAAGATTGTAGTATAACTGCTGCAAATAACTCTGAAGGTAATGATCAACATGATGTAACAAACATCGCTGAATAACTCTTTGAGTAATCCACGAGTTGTCCAGGAATACGTGATATTACCACCCGTAGCGTATTCCCGCGTACTATTTTCGCATCTAAACGGATGTCCAAGCCAACGCGACCTGTTCACAGTCCTCGCGGTTGGAGCCGTCGGTGTAGATCTTCAGCTGGATTTTGCCCGCGTTGTTGGCGCAAGCAAACGGAGCTTTACCGTAGCCTGTTGAGTGAGTTAGCAAAAGTAATGTCCGGAAGAAACAAGCTCGAAAAGAGCCGAAAATACTCACCCGTGTAGCGGTAAACGCCGGTACCGTCCTGCCACCAGCTGTTGGTGGGGGAGAAGCTCTCGGTGGTAAGGACTAGAGGGCCTTCCGAAGTCACATCATTTGAGCTATCAACTGTGAGCCAGTATCGGCTGTTGTTCGTCTCTGTGCCGAGTATGAAAATGTTAGTACCAAATTTCTCTCCGGTTCTCTCCCATTGCTTCTTTGTGACGCGTAGGGGCAAGAATGCGAGCAGGAACAACATACCAATGTCCAGAGTAAAATAATTGACGTGGCCGTAGTAATGCACCTCAGTATACCAGGTAGTCGAACGCCCTGAGGCCTCGGCGGCGGGCACCAACTCGACGAAAGAGGTCGTGTCGTCGACTGAGAGCTGGTATCCCTCAAAAGTGCCAGATGAGACCGCGACGCTGATGTACCCGGCGGCGTTGGCACCGGCAGCGGCAAAGGCAAGGAAAGCGGCGGAGGCAGATACGCGCATGGTGTCAGCGTTGATATTGCAGTGAAGTAGCTGAGGGTGATACAGTTCAGCTAAGGTTAGGGAAAGACTTTCTGATGTTGCTAGAGGTAACTGATGATGATGATAAAGCGAGGTCCAAGTAAGTCATCGTCGAGCAGGAAACCTAGATACTTATAGAACAACACTTAGTATGAAGTTCGAGTTGTCTACTTTATCCACTTTTCACTATATACTTTATTTTACACCACCTACCATAAGTGTTTTTGTGAAGCTCAGGAATACCAGATTTAGTCTGCTCTAATTATATTTTGAAGGCCCACCATCTTAACATATAGTGGTTGTAGTTGTGGACCGCAATCCGCTTCATTTCATAATCCCAACACATTAGCGGCTTAGCGTCTTGGTAGAACTACAATACAACCAGTTAACGTGAGCTAGTGCTTGTTTCCACAAGGCTGTCTACACCTAATCAGAAGGGAGATCAAACAACAGGCCACGGATTCATGCATTAGTATATGCAGATGATAATTCTACCTCTTCCAATTTTCTTCATGGACAACTTTCGAGCAACCTTACTCGCATGATATAAAAGTACAATCAAAAATACGATATTATATTTTCTTGCAACTACGCAGCATGCGCTATAACAACTCGGAGCAATATGCACCTGGGTTGAGGATGGAGAGCCTTTCGGCAAGAATATCCCGAACAGGCAGGGTATCGTCAATGAAAATGCAAATAGCGGCTCGGGGACCGGAACGAGCCGCTGTGAGCATTTCTGTGCGGGACCAAAGCGACAGTCAAGAAAACACAAGCGATATCAAACTGGGGTATCAGGCAGTCTCAGGGACCGGAATATGCCGTCGTAAGGCCTCTCTCTATCGGAGCCCTGCGGTATGCAATAGACACTCGCCGTTGCGCGAAGGAGTCTAGACTACCTTCTTGGACGCTATCCGGCTATATATAACGCTCTCTTTGTCTCTTGTGACACTCTATACCTACTACTCCAGTCGAGAAGTAGATGTCAAAAACTATAAGAAATACAAGAACAGGGCAACGTCGGTGGTAAACACGAGAGGGAACCCCGGACATCAATCTGCTTAGTCAACGGCCAAGAATGGGATCCCCGGCCACAAAGTAATCACTACAATCTTGGCTAAAATCTGGGTTCGTATTCCAATAATACCTATATCCTACCGGTTTCTCTTGTGTTTAGTACAGATTATTAATGGTTTCAGGGCCGAAGATAAAGGTCGCCTAAGTCCGTCGGCGGGTACAAATCGCGAGAATGGTACGATTGGCATTAGAAACGGCAGGAGAATGCGCTTTGTTGCCACACTTAGCGCCACGAACACATAAGTGATCATCAGCCCTGTTCGGACTACTTTGAGAATACTTTGAACAAAAGAAATTGCAAGCCCTCGATCAATATCATATCAAAGTACTTGATATCCTGGTAATGTGAGCTTTGCATAAGCAGAGGCTTGCGAAAACGACTCTCGGTTAATGGGGATTACGGTTACGTGAAGAACTCCAGTCAGTGGGTCGCAGATGGCGTAAATTGCTAGTTCTATTTGTAAGTAGTTCATGGGCAATTCCAACGACTGAAGAGGCCTGGCGTGCAGCAGCGGCCCAGCGCTTATGACTATCTGATACCTTGCAGAATACTTCTTTCGAAAAAGAATTGGAACTGCACTGCGCAAGCGGGAAGGGGAAGGGGAAGGGGAAGGGGAACAAGAAACTGCAGTCCCACGATTCCGTTGATGAGACTTTTAACGTCAGCTTTCTCTGCAATCTAGATAACGCGGCTATTAACATTGCCGCCGGGCAGCGAGGTCCTTAACGAAAAGCTGCTTGGATTCCGCGAGGTCCTCGACTATTCTGGCTTTTCGGAGACGGGTTTCTCAGAGCCAAGAAACGACGGTGCTCGCCTGTCAGGCATATCCTCGTCATTCATAGGCATTTAAAATTCGTCTATAAACGGCAACACTTGGCCGTCAGATGTGCTCGCTCTAGTTGCTAGGAAGAGATAGATCCTCGCGGTCTTCTTAACCGTCGCGTATTACTCTATTGTCTGCCAGCGCCAATTATCTTATATGTCTGGCGCTACATCAGGGGCATCCTGCAATAGAGAAGAGACTCGGTCGCCTAGGATGTAGAGGAATAGAGGCTTTCTGTTTTCATGAGCTCTGATGCCGACTGGTGCTTTTGGGTTGAAGAGAGAAGCTCCTGAGGCGGCGCTGAATCGTATGTCGTGATTTACCATTTCCGGATCTCAAAACCTCCAGGCTTCCATACTCACTCTTCCACCTTTGTATACAAAACGGACCTTTCGGATGGCTACATAACAAGCCCGATAATGGAGGATTGATACAAAATTAAATCATGTCGAAATCATCGAATTTCTACTGAGTCAGAGGCAATTGAAGTGTAAAATCGAGGCGTTTCTAGCGCGGATACCTAATGATTTTTTGCAAAATAACTGCAATTGCAAATAGTGTGGAGAGCACCCAGTAAGGCGGGTGTTTGTTTTCCAAGGGACCAAACGTCCCACTCTTGTAGGGGCGTGGCACGAGTCGATCACTTAGATCGCCTGGATCACTAATTATCGTCGAAGTTTCCAGAAAACCTTTCGTTCGTCCTCTTATATAATTAGACCTTTCCTATGTATCTGGTCGCTCCCTTCTATTTAGTTCCTTAGCTATTAATGCTCACTCTTTGACTGCTGTATTGACTCTACCTTTATAAAGTAATATGAAGCTTCTGCTAACGTAACGTTCACAGGCTGGCAACCTAGCGAATTCACTGGCCCGTCCACGGTGACATTTGTTTCTACTACGTTTAGCAAGTTTATTCTCACCAGCTAAAATGCATAACCGCTAGATATACCTTTTAGTAACGTGAAATTTAATTTCGCAGACCTTGTAGCACAAACGTACCAATTACCGGTTATCAAGAGCTCAAATTTACTGTTACTGAATCTTTCACGGGGTGGCAAAGGATACGGATCTTGATTCAGATATATCCATAAGAGAGACCCGACCTGTTAAAACAATTATTAGGACTTTAAGAATGATCGATACAGTAAGTGTGATGGACATAGTAAAATCCTCGTTTCCAAGAGACTCGAAGACGGCGAAGAGAGAATATTGTGAGACGTAATTGAGAAGGATAGTGCAAGAGGTAGGGGCGGCTTTCTGCTACAGACGAATCCATGGAGTTACCAGTTTGCTTTGGCGCTCTGTGCGCGCCCAGAGGGCAGCCATGCTGGTCAGAAAGGCGGTTGGTCCATATGTCCAAGTTCCGTAGAAGTGCCAGTGGTGATTCCGTGATTCCTATTAGACACAGCTACAACAGTCTCGATCGCAATAATGATCAAAATAAAAACTAATCAAAATAAAAACTAATCTGAAAACAAATCGACGCAGGTAGAATGGTCGTCAACACAAATAAGGGGTAGTAGAGACGTCAGCTTGTGATTCCCCAAAGTTGTGAGCCTGATACTAATGATATTCGGTATGCTCGTCGGCCGGCAACCCTTTAATTATCGACGCCGTAAATGGCATGATCGCTGTTTTTTTGCCTCGGTGTTGTTATCTTCTTCGACATTCCCGGTGGGAAAGCTTCTGGAATACCTGAATGTGCAGCCGCCGATATATACCAGAAGCGAATGCCCACTATAGCCTTGGCTGTGTCGTTTACGTCACGCAATTTTGTGGCAAATTTAAGAGTTTGGGTCATATAAATGAATATTAGTACGACATGCCATAAGTATTTTTGGAAATTACATGAAGAAATCTTACTTAGTGTAGCGTGAAGATGTTTTAAAGTTGACCTATCTTTTACTCGGCGTAGGAGGCACAACGGAGAAGCCCCGAATCTAACACTGCAGGTTTATGAGCAGCAACATCTTGACTAATCAAAAGAAGAACCACATGGTTGTAAAAGTGGATATTGCGCCGTGAGGGCTCAAAAACGGCCATGACGAATGAAAACATATTACCTGAGCCACATCCCCTTACGCACCTTACGCACAGCCACAAGCCGTTGCGGATTCAAAAAATGCCCCGCGATCGGTCGTCTGGTGATCTAGTCAGGGGGACCATGCACTACAACACGCGACACGCGCTTCTGACGTGAGTTACTTGGCTTGGTGAGGACATGAGTACAGGAGCTAATGGTGTCTCTACGAGGGCGATAGAGGAACTAAGACATTGTGTTGTATTAATTATGGAAAGTTGTTTCAATACAGTCACGCACACATTTTATTCCCTCGCCAGCAGGCCAGCTTTATGAGCCGGGCCAGCGGCTCGAAGGTAAGAACATTACCCCTGACTCGGCAATGAGACGTAAGTACGTTTGTACCTGGCAACGAAGAACAGCTGAACCAGGGCTTCGCTCTTTGCCGCAGGGCCATCTGTAAAACTGATAGGTAGAATCACTATACATTACGTGGTAATGCCAAGAACGCTTGGCCTCCAATCGGGATCTGTGTTTAGCCCAGCTTGGCAGATCCGCCTTGGAGCACCTACAGTTGTTGTTTTCGTGTTTCCTTTTATGGCTGACACGTGCAAGTGACTACTATTCCTCGAGCATATACTTACGCGTTGCTGACCATAGTATTTCGCACGCGAGACGAGAGGGAAATGGCTGCGCCACGCGATGGTATTGCTTCCGCCAGGCAAGATGTGACGTTAATTGGATAATAAAACCGTGTTGGGTAATCTTGAAACATTATTAATCTCCGGTTTTCCTAGTCCTACGCTATGCACTTCTGTCGTCTTTTTATATATAGAACTTCGCGTCACGCCTCCAGGCATCTTGTATCAGCCTTTCTGCCCCCTAAGTCTCGAAACGGCCTAAAGTCATCTCTGTCTCGCTTTGCAGTGTCGAGCAACACCTCGAAACCGAGGCATTCAAATTGAAAATAATTGTTTGGGGCCACGATGGCGGAGGCTTCAGACCACTGTGCCACCCTTGGAATAAAGCGAGGAGCTTCTAACGAAGAACTTCACGCTGCCTATCGTCGTCTTGCCCTTATGCACCACCCCGACAAAAACAAAGGAAACGAAGGGGCTGCAACCGCAAAGTTCCAAGAGGTAGATCATTTCTATTTCAAAAGCCTCTATAACTCGTCATTAGTCTTTCAGCCGTCTACCTTGGGAGTTCGCGGTTCAGCCGCAGACACCGAAATCCCGCACCATGAACGTGAAACCATATGGAAAGATGGTTAACATTGCCAATAGGTCCAGAGGGCATTCGAAGCATTGAAAGATACGGAAGAGCACGTGGAAAACCGCAACCCCGGGAGTTCTGGTTGGGACACAAGAACAACAGCAATTCCCAATACCAACAACAGCGAAAAGGACTCATTCGCCTGGTTTGATACCAACTGGGGACCGAATTTTAGGAGAAGATGGAACGAAGCAGATGAGAGGTGGGATGTGAGTGGTAGGGTTGGGGCCACGGGCTGGTTTGATGAGAGAGGTTGGAGATCTCGGAGTACCGCATTCGCATCACAGCACCCTGGCTTTGGCGTCTTTGGCAGGCTCTTCACTCATCTACCACCACTACCCCCGCTCGAAACTAGGCTTGAGCACAATCGATGCAACAATAACTGGCGTGAGACCACAAGATCATACCGGCTATTCTCTTAAGCCTAGACTGATTCTGGAGTTATGGGGAGTTTGCTGGGAGATGGAGCCAAAGCTGAGAAAATCCGGTTGATGGGATCGAGTGGCGTTAGTTTTACGCATTTTTTTAGGCCTTGTTAGTCGTACAACTACGAGTATAAGCAGCCTATGAGTTCCTGAAGATAAGTTACTGTATGATATAGTTAGAACTGAATCGGGCATAGTAGTCGAACAGGATGTCGGGCCATTCATGCTCGGCTTGAGTCCCTATGATGAAACTCTATCAGGGATGAAGAGGGCATTGAGAGAAGCGAAAAGAGGGTTAAATAGGAAGTAAGCTAATCTTATTTGGAAACCGAATGAATGGCAAAGTCTAGTAGCATTGTAACAAATACATCGACTCCAGAATACAAGGCTGGAGCTAGGTGATCTAATAGTTATTCGACAATGCCAGCGAGCAACATCATGAATCAACCAGGCTTTTCACCTCAACAATCGTAGGTCATCACTCGTCCTTGCACATTCTCGGCCAAAAATCTAAGAATATCTTCCGATTTTCTCTTTTCATCAACGCTAGACACCTTCGATAATCAGGGAAGATAACAAGAAATCTAACTTAAGGTTGGAGGGAGTGGGGAACAGAGGCGTCTAGAAGGCTCGATATGTATATATATGCTCTTTCTGTGCTAAGAAGCCTACCACACCACCTGAGCATATCGATTGCATATATATATAGGTATATACAATCGCATGCCGTAGCCTCCAGGGATCTAGGTAGGTTATTCACACACTTGGGAACAGCCTCATCTGGAGCAATCCACCCTCCGCGACAGTGTGTCACAAAACCACACATATGGGCTTACCCATACGACACTATATAGTGTGTAGAATTTTCAAGACTTCTACAACGGAATATAATAATCTATAACGGACCAGTAGCTAGCGATTGTTGCGACCGATGTTTCATCTACCTAACCTCTGCAAAACCTGTCAAAATAGATAAGAAACAACTGTCATACGAAATAACCCAAGGTAGTGGGAATGCGTATATCCGATGCCAGGGGATAGATCATGTTATTCATCTGTGAAGCGGCGGTGTGCATATTCACCTACCTGTTAATTGCCTGATCACAAAAACAGACGATAATAGACGATAATAGCAGACGGACAAAAGCATAGCTTTTGTGTTTATATATAGAGACCTAGGTTTCTGCCATCTGAAAGGAGGAAGTGTCATACGGGCCACCCCAAGGTATGGGGAATACGTATACCCGATGTTAGGGGTTGTATCATATCATTTATGAAGCAGCGCGCATATTTAGCAAACACGATAATGAACGATAATAGCAGATGGACGAAAGCGTAGCTTTCGTGATACGCTTTCGTCTATCTATTTTTATCTCCCATTATCGTGCCCGTTCTCGTGATCAAGAAACCAACGGGTAGATGAATATGTAGACCGCCGCGTTGCAGATGAATAACATGATCTAACCCCTGGCATCGGATATACGCATCTTCACTACCTTGGGTTATTCCGTATGACATTGGCCAAATAGCCAACTTTGAGCAGTCGAGACATGATGAGGGAGGGAGAGAGCGTGGTTGATTGCCTCGTTGTCACATTTGATGAAGCGCTGAAAAGCCCTCATGACTCTAGTTTGGCTCAAAACCGGACATTTTACTTGCGCACCGAGGAATACCTAGAATCAGCGCGAAGGAATTTTCAGAACCCTAAACTTGCGATAGGCATAGATACTTGTTTTTGCGCGAAGATCTCTAAATTGCCTTTATGGGCGCTATCTGACTATATATAGCAGTGTCTCTTGTGACGGCAATATTGCATCGTGGTAGACCAAGACTCTCGTATACGGCTACACTACTACGAGTGAAGTCAGGAAACTGCAGTTATTCATAACGGCGGAACTAGAGGGAGATGTGCACGAAGGGAAAATGGATTTTGGCAGACAAACCGAGCAGCGGCTAGAAACGCAAATGAGAGGTCGGGAAAGTGGTGGACTTGTTGGGCCTTCCCAAGGATAAAGAAGCGGCACTAGAGCGGACCTTTTTCTTGTTCATTGTCGTGATCCGGTTCGTAAAAATGTCAGGCATAGGCATGATTTAGTATCCCACGAAAGTCGCTTTAAATTAACATCAGTTGCCGTTGATTCCACGGAACCAACTTACTCCAATCATCTGCAGATATGTCGGAGTTCCTGTCTGGCTCTATGTACAAAATGCCCGAGCCAACACGTGAGAAGGCTGGCATGCCGTTGATCTGAGCATCATCACCTCCTGCCCGAAACAATATAACAAAATGCCACAACTTTTCCAGTCCCGACTCATTTGTTGCCTTTATCCTCCGCTGCTGTAAATGTAGTAAGACGAGTTCCCCTGGAAGTTCTTGGGTGCTCGGCCAGACTGAGCTAGCATTCGACTTGGTAGTCAAATCATCCCAGCCACCAGTGTAGTGGATAGGGTCCGTGACTACGCGCGAGATCAGTCGCGCGTCGACGCAATTCGCTTCGACAAATAGGTACGAGCCTGGCCCAACGCTCATATACGGGTTTGGTACTGGCCCGGGAACCATCTTATACCCCAAAAGTCGGGCGCCACCGTAGTCAGACCATAATCCGGCATCTGCAAATTTGGCTTCAGATTCACAAGGGTATTTTATGCGACAATCTATCGAAGCCCAACTCCAAGATGGAGCACGGTATTCGGTCAGAATCTTGCGTGAAGCCCCCGTGGCCGCCCATGCGAGAGACCGCGAGGCAAACCTGCTCCATATGCCGCCTAAGTAGTCGCCCAGGCCATCGCTGAATACGTCTGCCAATGCGGCTACAGCAGGCAACTTATCCGTTGAATGCGTCAAGTCTCGCCCCGAGTACTCGGTAACACAATGGAACCAGGCGCATAATGCCTTATTCAACAAGTTCTCGTCCAGCAGCCCCGCTGGGTCATGTTTCTTCCTATGAAGCCACCGCTCGATATGGCCGAGTATATTATGCTGACGTTTGTCCAAGGATAGAACAGAGTTGCTGCTATATATGTCATTGATGCGCACCTCCGGCTTGGGGGACTCGGACCAGAAGTCCTGGTCGCACTCCCACAGCATCCCGTATGGAGTGTAGTGGAGAATTCGAGTAGCCATGATTCGCTCTTGGGCACACCAACCCCGAGAGTTCGTCGGACACATATCTACGATTTGTCTAAAAGAATACTCGTTATCGAGAAAGGCCTCGCTCACGAAGTATGCCGATTGAGGACCAAGCCTGGGTGTAACTAGCGACGGCCGATACTGCAGAAATCCTTCGTCGCTATTTGTCGCAAATGCGGCCGATAGAACTAAATTAGCACAGGTGTAAATCTGTGCCATTCTTGGAGCCTGTTCCTCCCAGTCTTCTTTTGAGTCTTGCACAATGCACAGGGCATCGATCCAAATATAGCAGTAGCCCAAAAGTCTGGTGATTCTCAGTGCGTCTTGGAAATTTTGGGGTAGAGAGGATGGATCGATGCCATCGCGGCGCCACTCTTCTTCATTTTCCCATGACAGTTTCTTCATCGGCCTTTTACCCCAGCAGTGGGTTAGAGCGATATATGTACCTGTCGCTCCGCTTGTGACTGAAAGCAGAGGCCGTGTGTTCTCGTCCATGGGTACTTTGATGACCCTCTTCGGTAGAACGACTTCTTCCCGACGCGCGCATCCATGCGCAAGGCACTCTTCAGTCCATGATCGCACTTGACGCAAACATGAATCGACGGTGGGGTATTCAGGGATGAATATATCCTTAGGATGACCCGGAAAAGATGGTTCAGGCCAACGAACTAATTGGGTCCTGTTGGGTTTCGAGCAGGGAACATCATACCAAATATTCCCGTATGCCTTAGGAGGGCTGTGGTCGACTTGCAGGAAAGTAGAGACGTCAGGACCAACGACTTCTCCTTGTGGAATCGTCACTTCTAGCAGATCTCTAAAGGTTCGACAGCCATCGCAGCCGTAGGTAGCATTACGTTGGAGTTGCGAGTAATTAGGCAAGCGTAACCTTTCTGCAGTATTTTCACTGGGGGTAAATGAGGCGCAGAATTGACAGAGTGGCATTGCAATAGAGTGTTGAGTTTTTGATGCCAGGTGACATCAGGGTTCAACGATTTTGTTTCAACAATACGGTACGTTAATAGAACCAGGGCGGGTAAATAATAATTTATGTAACAGCTCGTGTCACACGGGCTGAAACCCTGACCCACCTATACTATAAGGCTATTAGCTATCTAGAACTAACATATATACTGCTATATACATATTAGTTATTAGCGCCTAACTTAAAGGCTTAAAGTATACTAAAAAGGTTTATATAAAGAACCTAGGATGCCCGCATATAATTCTAAAAATCTTTTCTTTTTAAATATAAAAATTTTTAGAGCCCTAAAAAATTATTACTATTTAAAGCTTATTTTAAGCCCTAATAATACTAGCCTTTGTTATAAATAATTTTTTTTATATATAAAAAAACTTTTAACTATACTTTATTATTTATTTTATAAATCTTTATAAACTTTTAGCCCAAACTTATATTTATTGCTAATAATAATAAAAATTCTACTGTTTAACTTGTTGCTATATTTATATTTAAAACCTTTATTACTAGCAGTAGTTCTACTTCGTACTTATTTATTAAATATATAATACTTTTAACTATTAAAACTTTAGCTACTGCTGTTTAAAATACTTTATCCGAAGAAAATAAATTAAATAGTTTATTTAATAAATTAAAAAACAAGTTATAAAAAAGTAAAAGTTATAAAAACTTATAATTATTTAAAATAAAGTTTTAACTTTTTTTAGATTTTTTTATATAATTATTTATATATTTATATTTAAATATTATGTAGTTATTTATGCCTAAATAAAAATAACTTTATTTAGCGTTTTTATTTATTAAAAAAAAGCTTAATATATTTACTTTTTTTTAAAAATAAGCTACCTTTTTATATATTTTTTTTATTTTAGTATTTCTGCTTATAGCTAAAACTAAATTTATTATAAAAAAGCGCACTTTTTTTATTTAATTTTATTTATATATTAAAATATATAAGCTTAATTTAACTTTACTTTTTATTTTAATATTTTTTTTTATAAAAAAAGTTTTTAAACTATTTAATTATATTAATTACTTTTATATAATATAGTTATTATTAAACTTAAGTTAACTTTATTACTTTATATATATTAAATAATAATTTTTATAAAAATAATTTTCTATTAAACTAACTATAGCTACTATAGTTAATTATATTTTTATTTTAAAGTTTAATTTTAATAATTCTATTATTTGTTATAATTTTTTTATATTTAATTAAATTTAAAACTAAAAAATATTAATATAATAAAAATTATTATTATTAACTTTTTTTAATAAGTTATAACCCTTTATAACTATATAAAAAAAACTTTTAATATTATTTATACTATTATTTAATTGTTTAACTTTTTTAGAAATATTTATAATGTTATAAAAAATTTATATATTAAAATTTAAAAAACCTATAACGCTATAAAAAGTTTAATTTATATAAGCTTTAAAATAATTTAAGTTTAATTTTATTATTTTAAATAAACTATAATAAAAG
>JADKYC010000254.1:0-24310 GCA_019843955.1 Xylaria sp. 218_066
CCCCCCCCCCCCCCCCCCCCCCCCCCCCAAAAAATGATGAAATTGAGTGTTGGTATCAATCAGACGGATAACCCATTCCCCAGCGCCCATGCATAAACCCACTCTCCTATTGCCGAAAACGCCACAGTTTAGTAGAAATCAGAAAGGACGAGGATCACGTCCGCCTATATGCTTAATCATCTCCCCGAAGCAGGGGCTCTCTCAGCAGCGGGCAAGCGTCTACCACTGCTGTCTCTGAACGCACCCTTCTGCTTCCCCTTTGATTTGTTGCTGCGCCGGTACTCCTGATCATCGTCGTCGTCATCGTCATGGTTATGTGACGATGTCGCTAAGGTTCTCCGACTTTCGGATCGGAGCATCCTCGAGCCCTCGTGGGCGTCGGTGTCGCTATCATCGCCGAGTAACTCGCCCTCTGCCGTTTCGTAATCCGGGGGTTCGATCCACTCATGGGGTACGATACAGGGAAACGCGACGCCGATGCTCGCGGCACGGTTCAGCCATCCCGGACCAGGCCGCCCTGTTAGTTTTTGGCAAAGGTAGCTGGTGAAGTGATTGCAATTCCGGGTGAGGATGTTGTAGGAGGAGCCGTCGAATTCGGCCGAGGCTCTCTGGATGATAGAGTCAATCTCGGCTTGGGTGGCGAACGTGAAGCCTTGAAGGATTTCGGTTCGAAACGTGCCGCCCGGTGGTTCGGTCTTGGGCTGTGTCCAGTACACGCCCGTCACGCCCGGCTTGTCATGTCCTCCGAACGCGTATTCCTTGCCGTTTATAGCCACGCCAGAATGGAGGAGGGATGTGCCGACGGTCCATAACACAGAAGAGAGGCGGCCTGGCTATAAGACGTATAATTAGTTAGAGTGTATTCGGGTACCGCTATGGTCTGGGACCGCGATAAACGGAGAGAGTGACATACAGGGAGAAGATCGTAGACGTTGATGACGATTTCGGTCCTTGTTAGGGATAAAGTCGATCTATGGGACTGCCTTGAGGTCCTACTGGATGAGGACTTCTTGGACGACATGGTGGCAACTTGAAGCTCTCAACTTGCCAGATGTCGAACAACGGTGGAATGAAGGTCAGCGGAGCGAGGGGCGGAGGCGATATGGGGAGTGATGAAAGTCAATCAAAGGAACTCGTTGCTAGGGCCAGAATAAGGATAGTCGGTATTCAAAGCACGGGGGCATGGAGACACGGAAAGGCAGATAGACTGGATACTAGATACGTAGTGTTTGTGCATGCAGCTTAGGGAAGTTATTCATTGGTTATAACGGGTCGCAAGTCACAGGAATGCATGTGCGACTTGATTCGCGAAACACCAAATAAATCATGTTACGAGTCGGCCTTCGGCTTGGCAAAAGAGTGTAGACACCGAAACGAGCCAGTCAGCTCGCGAAAGAACATGGGGCTGCCTGGCTGGGCTGCCTGGGGCAAGGCCTCAATGTTTCATCAGATGCTTCAGCGCCTGAGCTGCTAGGAGCAATAGCTAAGAGCACTACTCCGTAGTTGGTGATAGTGGGGGTCTCTTTTGTGATAGCGTCTGCAGGGTTGATGGACCCTAGCAAAACCCCAGCAAAAGACCCCAGGTTGCGTTGCATCGAGGCTGAAAGCGGGGCTAAGCAGGAACCTTAGCAGATAAGAAGTTTCAATACAGCATATAATCTATGTAAATACAATATCAGAAGGAATTCACTAAGCGGGACTCTGAGCGGGGAGTGTCGGTGAAACTGTACTCCCGACCTCATGGTCTGGGAACGGAACCCGGCGGGGCAGCGTGGACGAAGTGGGAAATCCAATTTCTAAGAATCCACTTTGCGCCTCAAGCTTTTTTTTTTCTTCTTCTGCCCCTCATGCAAAAAGGGCTGCGTTGGGACATCACAAAACCCAATCCAATCACCACCTCCCTCCTCGCCTCCAACTCCTCTTTCCCTCACAAGGTCTGCCTTCGACCACATTCCGAAGCACCAAAAAACTTGGTCATTGACTCGAACAAACGTCATCTGGTTTGTTTGACGAGACCTTGAGGCTGGTCCACAGCCAAAATCCTCCACCACGTCTCCCTCTACCTTCATTCCTCTTCCCTTCGCTTCTCTCTCCCGCATTTTTCGACCTATCGCAGCTAGCTCTGCGTTTCCCTCCATTTCCATCTCTCCTCTGGTGCTTAGTTGCACCACCATCCATATCACCACTCGTGCCTACGCTAAGCGACGTTCTGCCCCCAAGATGGCTCCCAAGAAAGGCGCGGTCGAGGAGAAGGTCCTTCTGGGCCGTCCCGGCAACAACTTGAAGGCTGGCATCGTCGGTCTTGCCAACGTTGGCAAATCCACTCTGTTCCAGGCCATCACCAAGTGCAGCCTCGGAAACCCCGCTGTAAGCCTTCTGCCGCTCTACGCGTCCGCTTCGCCTCTGACATAGGTCTGAGTAGAACTTCCCCTACGCCACTATTGATCCTGAGGAATCCCGTGTCATCGTACCAGATGAGCGCTACGACTGGCTCTGCTCAAAGTACAACCCCAAGTCTCGGGTGCCAGCTCATTTGACCGTCTACGATATTGCCGGTCTTACCAGGGGCGCTTCCACTGGTGCTGGTCTTGGTAACGCTTTCTTATCGCACATTCGCGCCGTCGATGCCATCTTCCAGGTCGTTCGGTGTTTTGATGACGCTGAGATCATTCACGTCGAAGGTGACGTCAACCCTGTCAGAGATCTGGATATCATTGCAGAAGAGCTGCGAACAAAAGATATTGAGTTTGCCGAGAAGGCGATAGAAAACCAGAAGAAAAAGACCCGTGTTGGTGGTCAAAGTCTGGAGGTGAAGAAGGCCAAGGAGGAGGAGGCCACTATGGAAAAGGTCCTCGCCTGGTTGAAAGACGGCAAAGATGTCCGAAAGGGCAACTGGTCTCCTAAGGAGGTAAGAAGCCTATTTTTTTTTTTTGGCTATCAATCTACTATTTCACATTTCCACCTATTATTATTATGATGACAAAGGGCCATAGCGCCTGATCTAATCCCAGCTCTTCGAGTGCCTCAATTATACAACGCAGAGTGCGCACTGAGATAAAAAACATGCTCTGATTTTTGGTTTACATTCTTATTCATATGGCATAACAGCTTGGAGAATATGTGCTGACCTATGTGAACAGGTTGAGGTTATCAACACACTGTTTTTGCTTTCCGCAAAACCTGTTGTATACCTTGTTAATCTTTCAGAGAAGGATTACACAAGAAAGAAGAACAAGCATCTCTCCAAGATCGCAGAATGGATGAAGGAACATGCTGCTGGCGACCCTATTCTTCCTATTTCTGTCTGCTTCGAAGAGCGTCTAACACATTTTGAAACTGACGCAGAAGCTGAAGAGGAATGCAAAAAGTGCGGAATTGAGTCTGCGCTCCCCAAAATCGTTACAACTATGCGGAAAGCGTTGCATCTGCGTAGTTTCTTCACTGTTGGTACCGATGAGGTCCGACAATGGACCATTAGAGAAGGCACTAAGGCGCCTCAAGCCGCTGGTGTTATTCACACAGACTTCGAGAAGACGTTCATCCAAGCCGTTGTGTACAACTATAGTATGCTAAAGGAGCTTGGCGATGAGACCGAAGTTAAAGCCAAGGGTAAGGTCATGACAAAAGGCAAAGATTATGTAGTTGAGGATGGTGACATCCTACTGATCAAGGCTGGTGCCGCCAAGGGTTAAGGTTGTAGCCGCCTAGCTCAGGCTTCTTAGATACGATGCTTTCGTCCTAGTCCTACGATAGACAATCTACCAAAGAATTCTGGAGTGGCCACACTTTAATTGAACGTAATTGTATATTCGGATGGTAACATTGTTTGTCTGGCGAGCTAGATAATGGCCCGGTATGTTCTATATGCCAACACTAGCTAATTTATTGCTTAGTTGCGGACTATGAGACAGAACTGGAATGGTGCAAAGAGACAAAGCAGTTACTGCCATTCCGTGAAACCGTTGAAAGCAGCATCTACAATAGCTATTGTCTCAGACAAAAGGGCCTAAAACCATACTACAAGACCGAACGCCGAAAGCAGCAAGTGTTAATGTCAAAGACTATATCAGCAATCAGGACTCCCACCATGTTAGAGGTCTTCACAACTCGCTCTGCATATTGCCCGTTAGCTTATAACCTGCTGTAAGATGGGAACTCATTCGCTACGATCGGATTTCTGTTGACGGATTCAAACCTTTGTTGAATGAAATCTTGCGAAGCCATCAGTTATGGCGCCGACAAAAAGACCCGTCCGGAATCAAAAGACGAAGAAGAGCGCCACAAAACGAGTACGTCTAGACGCCGATGTCTTCTCAGAGGAAAGCGGGGAAGAGCCACCAAAGACCTCTAGCACCATCAGAACGAGGAGCAGCGGCATGGCAACCGCGGACGTCTATTCGCCAAACGTCGACAGCAGCGAGTTCAGCGACCTCACAGAGGACGAGGAGGAGCCCTCAAAGAAGGTCCGCTTGTCGCTGCTCGAGGACTCGACGGATGATGATGACGAGGCGCAGGATGCTGGATCGTTTAGGTCTGCGTCCGTTTCCGATGGCAAGTCGATACAACGCATACGCGCTGCTAGACGGGTTGCTGAGAGAGCTCATCATGCGGATCTTACGGATGATGACGATGATGGCGCCGTAGGCGTCGAGGTGGTGGATCCCGGTCCGCCTAGGTCGGTGTCTATCAACGGCAAGTCGGCGCGGGAGGTGCGTGCGGGTAGACGGCGTGCCGAGAGAGAGCATGAGGTTGATCTTACCGATGAGGAAGAGGAGCTGGCTGTGAATACTCAGGGGGACACCCAAGATACTTCCCAGAACGTAGAAGTAGATTCGGAAAATAGGCTGAATCCCACGGTTGAAGATGAGACCGAAGTCGTCGAGGACGAACCAGCTTCCCAGAACGTAGAAGTGGGTTCGCAAGAATATTTCGACCCCATATTCGAAGATGAAGAAGACGAAGTCGCCAAGGACGAACCGGTAACAAATGATGACGCGGAGAATCAACAGGAGTCTGCAGAGGGGGTTGAGTTGGACTCTAATGCGGATGCTGAGGGTGAAACTGACGTGGAGGAGCTGGCAGCAAGCGTCGAGGCAGAAAACCAAGCCCGTTCAGAAAACGTATCGCCAGAACCCAGCGCCAACGTCGAAAGCAAGCCCATCAAGAGACATGTGCAACTCGAGGACATTGATTTCACTACCGGGGCCGCGGCCCGATATATCGAGTTCATGAAGCAGCGAGGACACGCGGCTTCAGAGCTCTTCAGTTCCAGACCGGCATCTGATGAGCTTTCTGATTCGTCTTCATCCTCGTCTTCATCTTCATCTTATTTTACTTTCGAGAACTTAGATTCAGATTTCGAGCCAGAGGAGCTAGACGATGTAGAACATCCTGGTGCGCCTTCTGTGGATCATGAGGGGAAAAAAGCCGAGAGTAATGACACCAACGACATTATCGACACCATCGACAATGATAATAAAATCAGCGGCATCAGTGAGCTCAACGATTCCTACCTCGTCTATCGGCGAGACAAGACAATAGACGACTTGCTGAGCAATCACCTGAGAACGATCGCGCGGGTGCTGAACTTCATGGCGCGAGCTCGGGAGAGCGGGATTGAGATCGGGGACTTCGAGTCTCTGACGGCCGTGGAACCCGAGAAATGGGCCGAGCTCGTTGATGCCCCCGAATACGCTGCTGATTTTGTGGTTAAGAGTCTCCTGGAGCTGTCCATCTGGGATATATGTCTCCTTTCTGAGCGCGCTGCGACCCTTCAGGGCGAGATGAAGGCGTTGGGGGTTATTATTTGATCGAATAGAGGATTTAGAGTTGAGAGTTAGTAGATAGGGGGATATTCAGGGGACAAACACAGCTCGTGAGCGGAAATTCGGCTTGTTTTACATGGAAGGTATCAATCAATTCAACGTGGCATCGAATCTAGAATAATTATCTTGTAAACTATCTATCTGATCACACACCGTCTTATCTATGAAGGTACACCTAGGATGGCCTAAAGGAAATCTTGAATGACACATTCGGTCAAATAATGAGTCGTCTAGTGTTATGATCATCTAGAACAGAGGGCATGTACCCAGAGACTAGCCCATGAATGCAGATTGACCTCTTCGCGCAACAATAGAGCTTACGCGTACCCCATACCAGATATCCTGGCTCATAGAACTGAAAAATTGGTTGGTGTTGTCATGTATAATATAGGTTAAGTGCCCGACTTGAGTGCTGTTGGTAGCGTTTCGCATGACCATGCAATTCATGCAATTCAACTGCCAACGTGCATACTCGTCACTCTATTTCGTTCCTCTGTCTTCAACCCGTACGTTAAAGTACCTCAATTTCTCTAACAACATCTCTTAAGTGCTTTTTGAAGCCTTATTCTACGTACCAGTATTGTTGAGTTGTTCTATGACCCATTTACCACCTTCGAATAGAAGCACGCCCCCCCTTGTCAAAGCATTCATAGCAGTGACTCCATAACCGCCAGCTCCCGCACTCTGAAGGAAAGCGAAAGGGGAGCGAGCTGCCACCGTGCCTACTGCGGACTGCGCAGCGGCTGCTGCGGTACCTAGATATTATTGTGTCAGAGTTTAGAGCCGGTGAAAAGGTCGGTCACACTTGCCTTGTCCTACGCCTCCCATTCCAAAACCTAGTAAGTTCAAGGCTGGCCCCCAGAGGAGTCCAGGAGCGATCACAATCCCGAACTTGGCAACATCCCATGCGGTCCTAAGTATCGTTCCACCGACATCCCTCCGAAGATTTTCATCTGCACGCGTGACCCATTCTCTAGCCGCGTTCGAGATGTCGTTGGCAGCAATGTTCAAGTGAAAGTCAGATGCTTCGAAAATGGTCGGCCAACGAGGCCCTGGTGCGTTGTCGTCACCCTTGAAGACACCCTCTATATCCTTTTTAGCAATATTGAGATGAAATCCCGGTGCCTCGAATACCGTCGGCCAGCGCGGCCCTGGAGCATTGTCTTCAGATTTGAAAGCTTTCCCAATGTCTCTCTTCGCGATATTCAGATGAAATTCGGGTGCTTCGAAGAACGATGGCCAACGCGGGCCTGCCGCGCCAGGGGGCAAATTCGCAGTACATGCTGTGAAGTGTATCGCGAAGACTAAAAATAGTATTATCAAATGAGCCGCGGGCATCATTGATGTGTCGTGCCACCGACACCGTTAGAGTGGCACAGGCTGACAAAACACACGCACCGTGTTCGCGAGCGGGGAAGTGATGGGCTGACGCGCACGCGATGGGCTGGTCGGTGTGATTGACGGTGTGATTGAGGTCAGATTTTATCGGAGCTATCGGAAGGTTTCATCACATTTTCTTACGTGTCCCGGAATTAGCCATTTATTTGATGTCTGTTAGTAGTAATAGTATCTGTGTATTGCCTAACGTAGTTTTTTAATTATGCATAATAACATCCGGATTCTCCAATCGCAACCGAGTATCATCTGTCTATCTGGGTACTTAGACAACGTCGAAACAACGAACTACGCAGCCTACATATACGTGAGATAAAATCAACTAAAATCATTGGAGGGCTTGGTGTGTCTATTTTTCTTTGGTTGGTCTCGAAATTTTTCCGGTATTGACCGTTTGTGATTCAGGATCTCGTAGGTCAAGTGGGGGTTATTAATGGGCTCCTGTTGTTGCACAAAGGGTCTAGACACTCTCATAGGCGAGTTTTTGGCTGTGTACATGTACCATTATTTCTAAGGAGATACCGCAACAGTTCGGGACATGGAGTATGAGATATATTGGTACAATCATCTCGGTGTTTCTTATTTCAAGTGATAAAAGCGAACTGTATCCTAAGGGTATCATACAACCTGACAAAACAGGAAGCCTTTCCATAACTTCCTTCATATATAGAACATTGGGATAGTTTAGATTAAGGGGAAGATTTAGAACGTGAGGTGTTTTTGGGCCCTTTTCCCAGTGCTCTGTTGTTGGGTCGTTTTTGAATTAAACTTTCTAAATCGGAGGAACGCAGCTTCGCCTTAGCTTCGCCAAGAGCTACTTAAGATGCAAGTCGATCTATTGAGCTCGCGCTTGCCGCCTGACAGACGAACGAGACATTTGTGGACAGAATGTGACCTGCCTAGTTTTTCATCAAAGTACACGTTGTCACAAGGTACGGGTTCGTGGATAAAGATACCCCCTATTTTATATGGCCAGATAGCGTCCACGAAGGTTGTTTACAGACCTTTGCGCAGCAAGTTTCTATTACCTACCCCAAGAACAGGGCCCTGAAACTCGATTGGAACCAACCATTGGCATTCATCTTCCTTCACGCATCTTCGACGAATCTTGGGTAAAATATCGCGGTTGGAGTGACAAACCGCCACCTATCATTATAACTTTACGGTGCGTGAAGTGAGCTGAGTGAAAATGTTGTCGCCGGTACTCGGCCCCCCTAGGACCTCAGCCTTGTTCCAATCAACAACCCGATTTGTCTTCGAAATTTCTAACTACAGAAATATTTGATAAGGCTGAGGGTCGGTTACATCGGCCAAGGAAGAAATCGGACAGAAGAGTCACGAATATGCAAGTAGCGCTCAATTAAGGCTAGCAAGCTCTAGCACCTTTCGCTATTATGAAATGAATACTTCATAGTCCCACCAAACAATTAGAGTTAGGAAATAAACTATGACGAAGTCTCGTCTCCTACCAAGTACATCAATCTATCGATAATGAGGCTATGATACAGCAGTACACGTGATGGGGGGCCACAACTATTTCAAGCCTCATGACCGGCTTTTGAGCGTTCTGGCCTCAGTTGGTCAGGGGTTTAGAATCACGGGGAGGGGGTTCCGGTGAATAGCACAGGACTAAATGCTTACAAACTTACACTAACGTGTAAAGTATAAACCCAAAAAGGTACACGATCATTGAAGTGGTGTAAGTGGGAAGTGGGAAAGATCCAACCAATAGGAGTAAGCAAGATGACTACCAGAGTTTAAGAAGCCAGAAGGCTAGGAAGAATATTGACGGTTTACTTTTCTGTACTCCTCCCTTTTACACTTATCTCACATGCTAAAGGCTTTTCATTGTGTTCAATTCTGAGTAATAGTAATTCTTCTATAAAATCGGGTATGTCCATACGCATATGGGAGTGTATAGGTAGGCCCATCTCACATCTAAGTTAGGGGATGTTATCTTGAAATAGATTAGGCAATTTGGTGAGTTTATGAAATTTTAAGGATTTTGGTTCGGCAAAATCAAAGGGCAACATGGTGTTTGTCTTTGATGAAGCTAGTGCTGCTCACGTGTTGAGTTTCTCGGCCGGACAAGGCAACAGTCTATGTCATTTCACCGGAGAGGCGTACGTACATCACCAGGATGGCGCAGGCGGAAGTCCAAGACTTGGATCCGAAAAACAAGGCGTTCGAACACGTGCGAGATCTGCTACAAAGAGAACCACTACCTTCACCATCCAGGTCGATAGAAGTAGGCAGGTAGTAGTCGAGGAAGGACTAGTGTTAGCCAAACATGTAGAGCTAGCCAATGAAAATAATAACGTAGCTACATTCTTCCTTGCAAGTACCAGATTTTATTCCTGCAAGATGTCCTAACAAGCCACTACCGTTATTGAAGTCCCATGATCAACCTCTATTCAAACGTGTTGGTGCAGTATCACACTTTCACATGAACTTAGTGTGTGGAGGGGGAGATAGGTGGCTTAGTGGCTTTTCTAGGCTTTGGAGACAGTCTCGGTACCGAAATATCGATAACACGTGTGTAAGACGGCGGGGGCGAAGCACCAATGGCATAACATAACGCCGATAAGCGTGACTACTATTCGGGCTGATGTTGAGTATCAATCCAGGGTGTAATCATCAGAAACAAAGAGCAACGAACCAATTGTGTGTATCGGTGGAGAATCAATAGCTTACAAACTTCCCAAAATGTCATACCTTACATTTGTTGGGAAGAGCAAGCCCAATCGGGGCAATGGGCCGGGAGTGGTGATATGAAAACGATACCAGCTATGGTGACGGAAATTCGAAAAGAAACTATCCCACCAAGTTAGTTTGTCCCCGGACCATACTTGATTACGATAGTACGGCAATTACAGGACTCTTAGCTATGGTGATTGTTAGACAATAACCTGTTTGCCATAGGGATCCCTTGATCTTGGGAATTTGACCAGAAAAGATCGAAAGAGCTAAATTGTAATTGAAGCCGATAAGTATTAAAGTGGTTGCTGTATCATCGCTTGAAAACTGTAACCCAAGAATGCAAAGCCCTTAGCACCGGTGAGAAAGGACATGGGGAGCACCCGTGGGCTTGGGACCGATTGACGTGCTACGATTGGCATAGCTTGAGTTACCGTGGTAGCAAGCTCTTGCTCGAATCTAGTTGATGACCACCATGACGAACGACGCAACTAATCTCCATGGTGCACAAGCAATGTAGTCAGCTCCGCCTAGGATGCCACATGGTTGCAATGAGGCGCAGGGCTAGTGCCGCCTTGGGAGGCCGGCGAATCAGCCTAAACATTGTCATTATCTCAGCTCAGAGAAAACTATGTACCAATGTCTATGTACAAGCAGAGATATAATGGTGGTCAACTTTGTCGATACCAGCCACGGATGGCGTTGTGATAAAGAACTACTGGTAGATAAAAGCTGAGGCCGAGCCATGGCTTGTTCATCAATCCGTTGGAGATAAATAAGTCAAGAATGCCGCGCTATTGGTATTCGGTGTGGTGATGCTTACTTCTTAGTTGACGAAACCCGGAAGGATCGAGAAGGTCATCCGAGGAGGCCGAGAGATATCCACGCATCTAGAATACTCCTGGATTTGCCCCGGAGAAAGTGATACGGACGCGGCCGATGATGAACGAGGCGACCAGGACGAATCGAGAGTGGAGAGCATACATACTAACTAGACCTGATTGCAGTCGCATGAATCCAATCTTGTACTGGAGATAAGGCCATCTGACCCCACGACCTGGTACCATCTGTCACAATATGTACAGTACAAGGCATAGGACATCCCATCATGTATATAGGAAGAGCTTCCCACTTACTCGCAGTCAAGAAGGCGGATGCGACGTCCATATCTATCCCCTCAATGACAGTCACCCCTGATAGCCAGGTGTTTCGATCTACTCTTTACTTGTTATATCTGCACTGAACACTCTCCACATGCACTGACATCCAATTTTCTTAACAATTAACATTTCGACATTCACACGATCTAAGAACCGAGATACGAGATATTCAAGACGTCAAAAAATGATTTCCTCCAATTCTAACCCTTACCTAAATCCTCCATCCCATAATGCTGTCATTATCAGGCCTTTGATAGCAACCACGCCGCATGAGCGTGAGAAGATTCTCGAAGATGTCGAGTATAACGTATTCGCCTTTCCTGCTGGTCTCATCACTTGTGATTTCCTTTCAGATTCGGGTACTTCGGCTATGACGGACCTACAATGGGCCGCATGTGAGAATCTTCAAATTCATATCCCCCGTTCAACAATTTTCATTTAACCTGAATGATTACCACGAGTCTCCTAATACATAATGTGTCTTATCATACGGCAGCAAACTAACACATAATAGTGATAAGAGCTGATGAAAGCTACGGGCGTAACTGGGGATACTATTGCCTGTTAGACGCATTCCGTGATATATTTGAGCGTGGTACCAGAGGCAGGCAATATGTCTTCCACACCGTTCTAGTTGGAATGGCAGACGGCGATTTCTATCGTAGAAAGCTTCTACTGCCGCATGAGGGCGGCTTCGCTAATGGAGGGCCTCGTCAGCTTGAACACCCCAACTTCTTTATTGTCCCACAAGGCCGCTGTGCAGAGTTTCTTTTGTTTTCTACTCTTCGAGAAATGATATCAGAGGCACCGCAGGGAACCACTGATGGACAACCAATCGTCATAAGCAACGGTTTCTTTGATACCACGGCAGCCAGTACGCATGCCTCTTTTCCTTGAGTAACGAAGCAAATACTTGATATTAGAGGCATATTCTAACCTCTAAGTTCTTATAGATGCTACGGTTGCAGGATTCGAAACCCACAACTTCGTCCAAGCTATGCCGAAACGGAAGCCTCCCGAAGGACCAAACCCCTTCCTGGGCAACTTCAATGTGGCTGCAGCAGAATCCTTCATGGACAGACACCCAGGACAGGTGAAGTTGATTCTAATTACAATCACGAACAATTGGGCTGCGGCACAGCCTATATCAATGGCAAACATCAAAGAAACAGCCGAGTTGGCAAAACGCAAAGGAGTGCCATTATTCTTTGATGCGTGTCGATTTGCGGAGAACTCTTGGTTCATACGCAACTCCGAAGATGGATACACAGATAAGCCAATTACCGACATTGTACAAGAAATGTTTTCTTATGTGGACGGGTTTACTATCAGTTTGAAGAAGGACGGTCTTTCTAATATGGGTGGCGTCCTATGTTTTCGGGATAAATCACTTTTCGCAGAGAAATACCAAGGCATAGGACATCGCTTGAAGCAGCGACAAATACTGTGTTATGGAAACGACTCCTACGGAGGAAGTAAGTGTCTAAGAAAAGCAAGTGAATGATTGGTCGAGACTGACAACAATAATCGTAGTGAGTGGTCGCGATTTAATGACAGCTGTTGCTGGCTTGTACGAGGTTACAAAGGAGACTTACCTCGGCAACCGCGTTTCTCAAGTCCAATCTTTCGCCCAGAAGTTAAGTGCCAGCGGCTTGCCCGTTGTTCTACCCGCCGGGGGACATGCAGTCTACCTAGACATGGACGAATTTTTCTACGGCTGCGATAGACAACTGGGGGACTTTCCTGCAGTAGGATTCACCTTGGAACTTCTTAAGGAATACGGAATACGAGCATTTGAATCCGGCCCATTCGCATGGGAATGGGACAAGAAATCTCCCGAGGAGCGTAAGATAGTACCAAACCTAGTTAGATTTGCCGTGCCGCGACACGTTCTTTCGGATGCGCATATCAACTACACAGTGGCAGCCATTAAAGCGCTTCACGACCGCAGACACACACTACCGAATGTAAAGATCACCAGAGGCCAGGATATGGTTCTTCGACACTTCTCATGTGGAATGAAACCTGTTCCTGTGGACTGCGATACTGCAAGAACATATCTCAGCGAGGCAAGACGCCAAATCACCTACCTCTCCCGAGCTATTGGGCAGGATGGGGTGTCACGGACGAAGTTACTTAACGCTCTTCCCCTATTAGCTGATGAGTGGGGTCAGATGATGGTCCCACGATCTACGGATCCGTCATGCTGGTCCTCTTCTTTGAGCAATTGCGGCTCACCCTTTGAGTACTCAGTTGTGTTGGATCAGGCAGCTGGCGAAGCAGAACTGCGGCTCCTCGTCGAAGCTCAATCGAAAGATCATACCCTGTCACAGCTTCAGGAAAGGGCATTACGTCTGAACGAAGCCATCGTCATGAGACACGGTGCAACGGTCTCCCTAGACATGTTCGAGCTCGTTCGGGATATCTTAATGCCAAGGGAACCCGAAGGTAGCTTTGCTGCGTGGCATAGCTGCGCAGTAAGCAAGACCGGACCCAAGTGGAAGATATATCTCAACCCCTGCGCATCGGGTAGACACAATGCCTTAACCTCATCCCGAGCGGTATTTGAACGTCTAGGCATGGCTAGTGAATGGGACTTGGTGAAAAGAAACATGACCCGTAATGACTCGGTTATGTATATCTCGCTTGACCTAACCCCAGATCAAGCTAACGCCCGCGTCGGAGTATACATTGCTCATGACGCTGCGTCCGCAAGTGATATCGCACGCAAGCATGAAGCTATTTGCTCGCATACATGCGCATTCGAGATTCAACGGTTCTGCGAGTCCATGGCTGGCTCCCTTGGGCCCTATATGGGAAAGCCTCTCTTGTCTAGCTTCGCCTTCACGAAGAATTCCGGAGGTCGATCTGTAGGCACGATACATTTCCCGGTCGACGCTTATGCCAATAATGACAACGAAATCCAAGAGCGAGTCGAACGGTACATGCTGGCGAAATCGTTGCCGTCTGTATTTGCAGAACGCTACAGGAAGGCAGTCGGTGCGGTACAACGTAGACCGCTTGCTGAAAGACGTGGGTTGCACACTTGGGTGAGCTTAAAGCAGTCTGCAGAAGGTGCACTATCAAACGGCTTCTACCTTTCAGCAGAGCTCTTTGCGGCTACAAATACAAACGCTGAGTAGATATTACTTAGGTTTCTACATATTCACAAGCGGGGTGATCGTTGTAATCAACTGAATTCAGCGGGCGTAGATTATTTTGAGAAGTTAGATACCAACACGAAGTCTGGGAATAATAGATAGATAAAGGGGCTACTACAATCACTTAACCCACTATCAGCTCTAGTTGCATTCTCATATCGACTTAGCAGTGAATTAAGTATGCCTTAGATGCATACCCAACCGAGTTCCCTTGTATCTGTTTATTGATATCCAAACCTCATCACTTGTTGCACTTGACATGTGCCAAACCCATGATTTTCCTTCCAAGTGAGGGGATAGGTCATATGTAGGCATGGTTTCATCAGAAATATTATAGAATATCTCTGATCTGTATGCATAAATTAGCCGGCCAATGACTCATTGGGACGCTAAGCACCGTAGTACAGTGATCTTATAGGCTACAATGACCTCCTCTTAAAACAACGCCTTCGATAAACCAAACTATTGCTGAAACAATATCCATCAAGTTCTCGCATTCTATTTTAACGTTGCGGTAAATCATCTATACTCTCGCAATGGCTCAATCAGGAACTGCGGACCCGCCGTTCAATTCGGTCCGCTATCTTCCCACGAACGAAGCCTACGACAGATGGGCAAAGGTCTACGACAGCGATGGGAACTTCCTTCAGGCACTTGACAACCTAGAACTTAAGACGCTTTTTAAACGGTTCGTGGCATCGATCAAGTCCTCCAAGCCCTGGCGCTTTGTGGACTTGGGCTGCGGTACTGGCCGCAATACAGCGCTTCTGCTCGGGGTTCCTGAGTGCGAGATTATCGCTCTGGATTCCAGTAAAGGCATGTTGGAAGTGGCAAGAGATAGGCTCTCTATTAAGAATGCCGGCCAGGAAGTGGGAAACAGCCTGCCCAATCTTCGCTTCGATATCTTCGACATGCTAGCCACCTCTTCACTTCCAGCATCTGTGGCACCTCATACAGTGGATGCCGTGATCAGCACACTTGTTATCGAACACATACCGCTTCCTAACTTCTTCGCGCATGTATCACAGCTTCTTCGTGTTGGAGGCGTGCTACTACTCACGAATATGCACTCTGAAATGGGCGGGATCTCACAAGCTGGGTTCGTGGACACGGCTACAGGCGAGAAGATACGACCAACAAGCTACGCGCACACTGTAGAAGATGTGGTGTTAGAAGCGCGAAAACATGGGCTGGAGGTCGAGACTGATGAGGAAGGAAACGGGGTCACAGAGACGGCTGTTACTGAGGCCATCGTAGGGGAACTCGGACTTAGGAGTAGAAAGTGGGTTGGTATTAGATGCTGGTTTGGAGGGATCTTTCGCAAGGTAGATATGTGAGATGGTCGAGGAAAGTGTAAATATTGAATCATTTACCCATAATGTTGGGAGTAGGAAGAATCATAAACATGCAATATACACTTTACCCTAGCCGTTGCCCCTTGTTGTGCTTGAGCATAACTGACTCTTCCTTTTTTCGCTTGTATGTTTAACAGACGTACACACAATATTCGTAAAATTCGAAAATCTTTAGGCCTGAACGCCTTTTCAGCTCGGGCCCCTACTAGTCACTTTATGAGGGTTATAGATAATCGTCGGACTTGGGGCCGCTAAAGAAGGCTTCAACTTCCTGCCACTCCGTGTCTTTGATGGTTTCACAGGAATCTTCTACTTGTCCCAGTGCCTCTGTCTATTATCACCTACTCATAGTAGTTAGAGTTTCTAACAATCGCGTTTAATGATAGCAATTCTCGCCTCTGCATCAATATGAGGACGTGCTTTTTCTATTGGTAGCCACTGGTTCGATTTAATATATCTTTATTCATGCTCACAGTCCATATGTTACAATTGTTAAAGGTAGTTGGTATGTTCATTCTCCAGCGGGCTGCAGGCATCCCCTAGCTAGCAATGTCTGCTAGCTAACTATATGGAGCTTAGAGACCGATCTACCTCCTTTTGGTGATAGTGGATTCTAACCAAACAGTAGTCACTACTGTAAACATGTTCTTTCCGAGTTATTCATGGGTCCGGACCTAGTATACACAGTCCAAAACCCATCATCACAATCCCTCTCTAGCTCGGCCTAGACCACGATATGCCTTCCCCAGCAGCCTTCACGATCTACATTTTCGGTGCCACAGCGTTTTTAGCGGGCATCTCATCGCTGATTGACCCGTCGTCGTCAGCTTCGCAGCTCAACTTCCCTCTCGCCTGCACGCCCGTGGCTCGAGGCAATGCGCTCGCTGCCATCGCGATGGGGCTGTACTATACATTGGCAGCGTACCAAGAAAACTCTACATTCTTTGTCGCCACAGTGCCTATGCGGTTACTCACTACCGCTGTCTTCTTTTCTCAGGGTTGGAGCGTACCCGCGATCTGGGAGGGCGCAGGTGCGATCATCACAGCGATTGCGCTTTTGATACGGTGGGGCGTGAGTGAAAAGGAGAAAAATCATTGAGATTGGGAAGTGAAAATTTTCATTATTCGGAGTGAGCTGAGGACCTGCAGTGGGCTATGTTGGCTCGGGCGCGAGAATAGAAAATGAAGAGGGCACTGTGAGTTAAGGAGGGAAAGTGAGAGAAGGCCAAGGAAACCAACATTGAAAAATGAATGTTGCCAGACCAGAGAGAGAAGTGTAATTATGTCTTGATGAGATTATGAACATAATGGGCTTCTTGGTTACTGCCAATTTGGACATGACGAATGGCGTTACCCATCTTGCTCTCTTACCCGTACCTACGAACCCATATCGGATATGACCCGAACTTATGCCAATTCGGCTTCAATAACGCTCTCCAGCGACGAAGGATGACACCATATCTTACAGACTTTGAAGCCGGCAGCCTGAAGAAGCTCCCTCCACCTTCCTTCTGTTCGCTCGGCTGCTGATATAAGGTGCATAATGCTGACGTCTGCAACGGTTTGATACATTGTCGCGCCTGCACTCACAAGCACGCTCTCGTATAGTAACAGCTTTGAATAACCCTTGTTCATTGCTGCAGCTACGTTGTTGAGAATGCGACCTGCATCAAAATCGTCCCAGTCGTGGAGGATTGCGTGCATAAAGTAGGCCCGGGCGCCTAAGCCATCGAAGATACGTTAACCACATAACTGAGGAATCGGGTCTAAGGGGTGTCTATTACTCACCTCTTACCGGCTGGGCCCTGAAAAAGTCATAACCCATAACCTGGATCTTTTCACCCACCGTCGCCATCGCGATGACGTCCGGTGTGTCTTGTAAGATGAGCTTTCCACTAGGCAAGTCTGGGTACCGACGTCGTAGACGCTCTAAATCTACACCATGGGCACCTCCTATGTCGACCAGTAGTGCCTCTTCCCCATGAGAATTAAAGTCATGCATTAGAATCTTCGTATCATAAATTAGGGTCCAGTCCAGCTTGTAAGCCGCGAGCCCGCGCATGAATCCGATGAAGCTAGCTTGGTAGTCCGGATTTGCGCGGCATCGTTCAAACATGCCCAGGCGGTCTGACGTCAGGTCCATGTAACTTGTGTTTTCCGGGTCTGAGGGCTCTGCATATCCTGTTTGCGATAGGAAGCATGGCAAATTTCGACTTGAATCCAGGCCATGATGCGTCCTTTCGAGTGGGCATAATGGTCAGAGAAAGTGAGGGGACACAGCGAGCATGCTACGCACCCTGACAAGATTGTTTGAGCGACAGGCTCTTCCTTCTGGCCCAGAGCATCTGAAAAGGTAGTTGCACCGTATCGATCTTCCCCAAGCTCCCGAATGACGTGCTCAGTAGCCAGAAGCCGAAATAAACGACCTTGCATATGTCGTTAGTGGGTGATCTCATCATTGATACTAAGAGAGGGCATTCGAAAACCCCCCTTAACGATACTTTTTATATATGGAATGTAGCAAAATTGACTGACTTACGGAGAAGATTCAAATCACATGCTGTTCGAGCCAAAGCGTGGAGCCCCAATAATGAGATCTCACGTCGCTTGCTCAAATACCAAGCCTCCCAAACTCCGAGATCCAGTATAACTTGAATTGCCGTGTGAACGTTACCGTTGATCCAAGATAGCCGCCATGCACGCTCAAAAGGTGTTTCCAGGCGGGCGAGGAGTCGCCGCGCAGCCTCCGCGATCACTACACGATCGCCATGGCCGCTCGAATCATCTTGATAACCAGACACTTCGATATTATCAAGAAGTGCGATGAGATCTTTAGCCCTGCGAGACAACATTATGAGATTTTAATGGCTTCGGAACGGCGGAGGGATTGAAATAACTTCCTTTATTAACACGAATACTAAGATACTAGGTAGGTACACTTATGGTTAGCGCCACTAGTCTTAAGCCTGGGACTCGACATATTTCCACCCTTTAGCCATGGTCCATGGCCATGATAGATTGCGAAAAGAGGAAGTTGGAAAGTGTGGTGGCCAATCTTATGAATTTGCACCAAGGGGCTGATTGATGCGGCCCCGCGAGTCACCACATCGAGTCGCATTTTAGTGAGCTATGGGTGATCGATGGAACCCGCTGTCGTTGAACAATAGACAAGATCTCTCTTTCTCTCTCTACATCTAGCTCACCTCCATATTCTTAACGTGACTATCGTGCATCTCACGTCAATTGTTGTCGCAACAACCTCCGCCAACATGAAGCCAAATCGCCGGGACCTTCGCATTACTTATTTTTGACACGAGTTCGTAAAAGCTAACGGGCCGAGGACATAAACTTGAAACTGGCAGCTCCTGGTTTCGAGTTGTGCTGCAGCTCTCACTATTTTCTGCATAGTCACTGATGACGCGTTTTCTGCGGTTAACCCACTTTGAATTCTGAAACCTGGTTCATCATCAGCAGATGTCGTAAAAAACTTATCGATGAACAGCTCAGCTAGGCCCCATCACTGTACTTTGACACGTACGATTTTTGACGTGGCATCGGGCGCAGTTCGGGATTTGGTTCTATTGCCAAGCTATTATTGAGTATTGCTCGGTTTGAGATCTTGGAATCGGCATCTCTTTTTCTCATGTATTAGTGACAAGCCATCAATCACATTATTCAGTGCCCGAAATAGGGCGCATGTATCTCCAATAGTGCGATAGGCTTGAAGTAATTTCAATGGGCGAACTCCTCTGTGTAACTAGAGAAAAGTAACATTGAAACGAAAGGGTGATGCTTCGAGAAAGCCGAAAGAATCTTTAAAAGCCGAAAAATATCTAAAGCGGAGCTAGGTGACGGGTGGGAAATCATAAGACAGACTTATCAGTGATTCGGTCAAGTTGATCGATCACTCTACCTGCGCAGGGTTTTTGGATGCGGCAACTTAGACTCTTGATTGTAAAATAGACCGATATGAGCTTCATTTCTAGCTTGAAATCAAAAGCGACGCTCTTTTATCAAGAGAAGTTATAGTCATGGAGGGGGAGGGGCAGCCACTAGGAATATATGCCCCGCATCAAAACCCCTCACTTAGACCCATCTTGAGAACTAACCCAACAATCAATTGGCCTCGTGGCCCAATGGCAAGGCGTCTGACTACGAGAGATTTCATGAATCAATCATGAATCTTGAAAAGTAATCAGGAGATTCTGGGTTCGACCCCCAGCGAGGTCATCGTTTTGTTCTTTTTGTGTATTCTAAACACCGTTTAAACTCACTCGCAAAGAGCATGCTGGATGAATGATGGGCTTGAAATGTCTGGGGATTCCTCATCCGAGATTTACATCGAGTTTTTTTTCCCCGATAAAATGGTAGAGCCGCCTTTACTCAGCAGGATTGGAGACTAAAATTTCTGGATTTCGGTCTACCTAAGCACCACCTGTACCCCAGCTGAAGCAACTCCCCGAGGTACAGGCAAGATCAAACCACGACATAACCACCGCTTCCTGGTTCTGAATATTATGTGATACGCCCCCAGCACTATAGGCCTCGAACCAATCGTTGTGACCATATGTGTACTTCGTCCAGTTGCTGACAGGCGTGTTAGCCGTCGTGTTGGTAGGCGTCTGGCTGTAACCCAGGACAGCGTTCCATTCTTTGACCTCCTCATCAAAGTTCTTGTAATTCAGCGTCTCATCCACGGTGCCATGGAAGATCTGCATTTTAGGCCGCCAACCGCTGTACCCGGGATAGGCCGCCTTAACCAAAACCGCCCACTCCGCCGGCGTGTGTGTGATTTTCCCCGTCGCACATGCGTCGCTCCAGACACCGTACCCATTCCCGGCAAAACAGCCGAAAGGAACACCCGCGAATGCAGAGCCGGCGGCGAAGACGTCCGGATACGCCCCGATTAGCGTGCTTGTCATCATCGCGCCCGAAGAAACGCCCGTGACGAATACGCGTTTGGGGTCGCCCTTGTATTTGTTAAGCGTCCAGCGCACCATGCTGACTATCCCCAAGCTGTCGCCGCCCGCGTCGTGCTTCAAGGTCGCGTTCGACGACACGTCCCAACATTTATCAGCAGTGTTGGGGCTGTCAGGGTAAATGACGATGAAGCCGTACTTCGACGCCATAGTCGCGTACTGCGATCCGGCGTAGCATGCTTGCGCATCGCCGTGGCACCAGTGTGGGTTAACTAAGATCGGAGGGTTTGCGGCAAGCTTGTCTGGCACGTAGATATAAAATCCCACGTTCCTCGGGTTTGCGCCGAAGTTTTCGGTGACCTTGGTTAGCGAGGCTGCATTCGCCCCGCCTGCGATGCTGGTCGCTAACAGCGCCCAGGTTGCCCAACGCATAGTGTTTAGTCCTTGCTAATATGCAGCAAATTCTTAAAAGCCAAGCGCCGTCTTGAATCGATACATTCAGGCCTTATTTGAAGGGGATATATATATACCCATCTGAGCGGGACGGTCGCTCAGCAGCTCCGTGGCTCTCATGATCCCTTACGGACTGGCGTGTTGGTCGAAGACGGAGACTGGTGCTCCGTCACCATTCTTGGCTACGGTGGGTAGGGTCGCTCCGTCTGAAGATCCGTCGAGATTCTAAATAGGGCACACGATATCGACTTGGTATAGAAGAGGAATGAAACACGCGCCGGTCGACTTAGCGTTCAGGTAGGTTTCTCTCGTCATGTGCCTTCCCAGCGAAAAGTTAGCCCTCCCCCTTCGCCCTGATGCTTGAGCAATTGAGATACCGTATAGATAACCAAGTGAGTGACATTCTAAGAACTAGCCAATCGAAATTAGGCCACTATCCGTTTCTGGTATCCGGCTAGTATCAGCATGCGCCCGGCAATCGCAGCACAGAACCAAATGACAAGAATTCGGGAACAGGATGCAGCTACGAGTCGGTGCTCCATGCCTATATAATGATGATAAAGCTCTCAATTAAGCAACATTCTCGAGACGAGAGTAGAGATACCAGCTTATACATACGTTACTGGCTGATTTTACGCAGATACAATAAGTATCGGGGACTGCGTTGCCCTCCGATAGGTGATATAGGGGACTCTCGGATCCCAAACCTTCCAGTAATGGATTCTAACTACTCAATAATCCAACACTCCCTCCAAGGTTCTATGACAGAAGTAACAAGTTATTTCAGGCTTCTGGAATAAGTGATAGATTCCTCATGAGGCAACAACCGTGTTGAAAAATGGATGGGATCGTCGAGAGTTAGTCGCTTCGCCTGACCCTTACCCGTCGCATAAAAATATGGGATGATTCTCTTCTTCAAAGGGGGGATTGCCGATAGCTCGTTAGTCATCAGCAAAATGACTCCGTAAATATGGTATCGAAACCGTTCACACCGGCCGAGGAGGTGGAAGATATGATCTCTCTGCCTTATTTTAATTTAAACAAATATTATTTACCTAGCATGGAGGCAGCGCCACGGGGTCACTATCGCATATAAATAGTTCCGATAATATAAATCCTCCAAGTTCTCGGATCAACCCGCCCCGGGACTTGCATAGTTATATGTTGGTAAATAACTGGTTGGTATTGGTAAACAATTGTAATCTATAGCTTAAGCCAGTCTCTTCGACTGGTCGTACTTCCTTTGACGGATATCTCTATAATTATCACTGTATATTATTCTTAGAAACCTTTATTGCTGCAGTGAGCGGTATATCAGCAGAATATTAAACTGTTCCTCTGTATGAGATAGGTGGGAGGACCTATCTTTGTGCATAACGTAGTGCCTTTACCCTTGTCTGGTACATGCAGTGACTCCTTGACCTGACATACATCCAAACTTTATTACAATAAGCCATTGTTTCACAGAGAAAGGTTCTGGATAATCCATCAATACCTACCGGTATACGGTGCCTCAGAATGAAGCGGGGTCAGGCTATCTTACCAACTAGAAATATCTTGTCTATCAGTGACGTCTTAAGTCTAAAAATGCTGGAGCGATCAGTGAACTCTAGGCAGTCGGTTTTTAAATTAGCTGAAGAAGTGTTTCCCATAACGTTTTACTATATATAAAGCCCATATTTAAGACCTGTCGATTGTGACGGAGAGCTGCCACAATGCCAAAACTGCAAATCAACCTCAAAGGGCCGCTATTCCCCCCAGGAAACACACTTGAAGCTATAAAAAGAGACGCTTTATTTTGTTTAGCTTGCTATAACCTTTCTCCTGCCACGGCTATGGCCCTCATGCCCCGTCAAGGATTGGCAATGCAGACCTCTTCGCATTTTAACATGAAGGCAGCAGAGCGAGTTGGTATGTTGGAGCCTGTCCCCATCTGGGTAAGTGATACTACATACAGGCCGGATTATTATCCTTTTGAAGTGCGCACACGCCCAGTTGACATTATCGAAGCAGTACGAGGATGCCCATCTTGTACTGTTGAGATTATAAGTATATGGTAGGTAACCAGTATATTGTTAAGCATTAAGGAACAAGTCTATGTATAGTAGAGTGCGATGGTACCTTATATTATATAGTAAGATGTATGTAGGGCGAAGTACCCAGCTACCGGCTTTACTAGCCCCCTAATTTTAACATTTCTACTCGAACTATATATATTTAAATAAAAATAAAGCTATCGTAATCTTTTTTTTTAACTATTTTTTATTTAAGCTTAAAGTTATATATAGTTTTAGAAACATACGTTTTTAACTTTTTAATAAAGTAAGTTTTTTAGCTTTATTTATTTTATTAGTTTTATTAAAAAGTTTAGCAAATATTTACTTTTACTTTTATATTTTATATTAATATTATATTATATTTAAGCAAAAGTTATTTTTTTTTTTTTTTTAAATATTTAACAAAAGTTTGTTGTTTATTAAATAGTACTAATTTTTAGCGTTTTAATTTAAATATTTTTACTAAATCGTAGTTTTATATTAATATATATTTTTTTTTAAACTTTATAGCTTTAATAATAGCTATTAAAAATATATTTTAATTTTTTATTTTTTATTAATTTTTTATAATAAGCTTGTTTAATATATTAAAGATTTTAATTTAAAAGTAATATTTATTTATATTTAAAAAGCTAGCAAAATAACTAAAATAGTCCTTTATTTAAACGTTAAATATATAATTTATTTAGTTTATTTTATTTTATTTATTATAAAACAATATAATTTATAAATAAATATAAAAATAGTTTTTATAACTATTTTTTAATATAAAATATTTTAATAGTATTTTAAGCGTTTTTTAAGTTTAAAATTATTATAAATATATTTTAATTTTAAAATTTAGCATTTTTAAATTAAAAAAAGGTTTAATAAGATTTATAAAATATTTTTTTATAATATTTTAAATAATATAAAGCATAAAAAAATGCTATAAAAAATAATATAATATATATATATATAGCTTTTAAAATAAATATTTTAATATTAATAAAAACTTTTTATAAAATAACTTTTTATAAAGTTTAAAATAATATAATATTTAATAATATTAGCTTATAGTATTATAAATAATATTATTAAAATTATAAAAGTTAAAAGATTTTAATATTATATAGATTTATAGTATATTTTAAAAAGTTGTTTAATTAAATTATATATTAATAAATTTTTTAAAATAAAATATTATAAAAAATAAAAATTTTATATTAAAATAGTTATAAACTTTTTAATAAAATATATATATAAAAAAGTTAAATATTTATTTTATAAAATATAATTTATTTTTTTT
>JADKYC010000255.1:0-24057 GCA_019843955.1 Xylaria sp. 218_066
TTAATTTATTATTTAAATTTATTTTAATATTATATTATTTTTTCTATTTTTTTATTTATTAAATTTAATAGTAAGCAATAACGATTTTTTTTATAAATTAATATTATTTAACTAATTAATATAAAATAACTAAAAATAATATATTTTTATTAAACTATTATAAAATTTACTATTTTAGTTATAAATAATATAAACTAAAATTTATTATAAGCGGTATAAAAAAAAAACTTAAATATAGTTAAAATTTTACTAAATTAAAAAGCTAATATAAATACTAAAAAAAATATATCTAGTATAACTTTATTAATAATAATAATATAATATAGCTATAATTATATTATTTTATATTTATTACGTTAATTTTTATTATAATATTAAATATTAGCTATATTAAATAAAGCTTAGTTAGCAAATAAAACAAATAAATAATATAATATATGTATATGTTATTTAAAAGATTTTATTTTTAAAAAAAGTTCTATTAGCTAGGTGCTAATTTATTATATTATAAATAGTAGTTATTTAGCTATTATATATTTTTTATATAATATTGCTAAAGTTAACTTAAATAATAATATTAATAAAAATGGTGTTAATAAAATAATAATTTTAATATTATTTATAGTTAAAAATAGCTATTTTAATATAGCTAGCTATATTGTTAAGAACTATTTATAAAGTTTTATAAATAGCTTTAAATATATTTTATAATATAATAACATTAGTTTTATCTAAATATTAAAAAGTTTTTAATAAATAACAATTTACTACTTATAAGTTTATATAAATATAATATATAGCATAAAACTAAAGTATAAAAAATAAGTTAAGTAGCAATAATATTAATAAAATAAAAGTTAGTATAAAAAATTATAAATAATATTTAATATAATAATATAATAGTTTTAAATTTAGTTCGAAACGTATTATTTATTTTTTATAAATTTAAGCTTAAAATTAAACTATTATATTTTTTATTTAAAGCTAGTTACTATAATAGGTTATAAAAGAAAAAAAAAAAGTTATTAGTATTTTTTAGCTTATAACTTTTATTACTTAAACTGTTTTTATTATTTAAGCGTATTTTTAAAGATTTATATATTTATTTATTAAATAATAAAATAAATTAGTAATATTTATTTTAATATAAATATTAATATTTTTTAAAATAAAAAATATTATATATTTTAAACTAAAATAATAAAAAAGTTAAGTCTATAGGTATATATAAACTTATATTATATAAGACTTTATAAAAAATAATAAAAAAGCATTATTATATTTATTTGTTAATAAATTATAAGTTAAAGTTAATATGTTAGCTTAATTAATTAATTAATTATGTTTAATATTATATAAATATATAGCGTTATAAAGCTATAAATTTTTTAAAAAGTATAAAAATATAGCAAATTATCTATTATATAGTTTTAAATATATATAATAGCTTTAAAAGCAATTTTTTTATTTTTAAAGCGCGTTAAGTTATAATTTTATATTTATTTTTTTTAGGACTACTATAGCTTATATATTTTTTGTTTTTTAAAAATTTAATATAAATATTTTTTTTTAAGGGTAATAAAGCTATAGATTTTTTTTTAAATATATATATATATATTCGTCCGGACTTTTGCTATTGTTATATAGTTCTTAATTTAAAATTGTTAAATTAATCTTTTATTTTTTTGCAGTTAATAGTTGCTAGATTAAAGTTAATTAAAATATTATAATATATAAAAGTATATAATTTAAAAAATATTAACTATTGCTACTAAAAGCAGCTTTTTAACCTTAATCGGGGTTTATTCTATTTAAATATAGTAAAATAAATATAAAAAAATTTTATTTAATACTTTATTATAGCTTATCTTAGGCTATAGTATTTTATAGCAAATTTATTGTTTATTTTTTAGTTTTTAAAAGTTAGTATATTAGTTTAATTATAAAAAGCTTTATTTAACTATTTATAATACTTAAAATAAGTTCGATTTTAATTTTTTAAATAAGCTAAACAATTAATAACCGTTTTTTATTATATATTATAATAAAAAATATAAAGTTATATATATTAATAAATAATTTTTTTATTAGTAGTAATTTAAATATAAATAAAATAAACAACTAGTTTAAAAAATGTTTAAAAGTTTTCGGTACTTTATTTATTAAAGTTAGTTAATATTAAAAATAAATTATTTTAGTTTATTTTATTATTTATATAGCTTTAGAATTTCTATTATATATTAAAGCTAAACTAACTAGTTTAGCAAAAATTTTTATTTTAATAAAATATTTTGTCCGTTTTAATAAATAAAAAAAGTATTTTTATTATTTTTATAATGTTATACGTTATATAATATTAAAAATAATTTAGCCAAAAAATATATTAACATATAATATTTATAATAAGCAGTTTAAATTAAAATATTTATTAAAGTTAGTATTTATTTAAGCTTAACCTATACGTTATAAAAAGTTTTAGAAATTTATAAGCGTTAAAGGTTTAAAAAATTAGTTAAACAATATATATATATTTTATTAAATAGTTTAAATAAATAAATAAATAAAAAGTATATTATTAGCTAATATTATGCTAAAAAAAAAGTATTAAAACTAAAGTTGTTTAAATAAAATTAATAATAATATATTTCGAAAAAAAAGTAAAAATTATTAAAAAATAAACAAACTAATTATATTAGCAATTTTTTATGCTTTAAACTAAAATATAATAAAATAAAAAGTATATTTCGAAAAAATAATCAAATATTAATAATAAAAAAATTATATTTTAAACTAAAATTAAAAAATAATATATATTAGCTTTTAAGCAGAAGTTTACTTAAAAAGTAATAAAATTAAATATAAAAATATTATTTATTTAAAAATACTAGAATTAAATAAACAACTTTTAAAAAATATTGTTATAGCCCTAAAAATAGAAAAATAAACTTTTATATTTAATTAGCAATATTATATATAAATAAATTAATATATAATAAAAGTAAAATAAAAAATATAAAAAAAACTAATAATTAATATAAACTATTGTAATATTAATAAATAATATTTTTAACAACAATTTAATAATAAATAGCTTTTACTACTAATATAATTAAAAAATATTATAGTATAAATAAAAGTTATAATATTATAGTTTATAGTATTAATATTAAAGCTAAAAGTATAAAAAAAATTTTAGCAATTATTTATATATAAAACTATTAATAAATATAGCAATAAATAAAATATTTTTAAAAAGTATAATAACGTTAACTATATTTAATATTATAAAGTTAATAAAATATACTAAAAGATTTTTTATTATATTATTAAAAAACTTGCTAATAGTTTTTAATAAGTTAAAATTATATAAATTATTAATATTAAGTATATATAATTATAAGTTTATAAACGTTTATAATAGTTTTATTATATAAATATATAAATATTAAGTTAAAAATAATATATTTAAAAAGTTATATAATAAATTTTTATAAGCTTATAAATTAATATATAAAAACGGGTTTAATATATATATAGTTTTTATATTTTAATAACTAATTAATATATTATTTGTTTTTAATAAATCTAAATTTTAAATAAAGCAACTTTTTTTATTTAACTGTTTAATATTTTTAAAGTAAAGCTAAAAATATAAAATTTTTAAAAATTTTAAAATCTAACGTATATTATATATATTAAAATCTTACCTAAAGTATTAATTAATATATACGTATAATTAACTTTATTTATATAAGTTAACCGAAATTACTATAATTAAAAAATATATAGAACTTAAAAATAAACTTTTAACTAACAACTCTAATTTATTTTATTTGCTATTAAATTATATTTTAATTATTATTTATATACCTTTAATAGTATTAATTATATTTATAGTTATTTAGCTTTTTATTTAATTATTAATTATTTTATATTGTTTTATTTAATTTAACTTTATTACGGAATAATATTTTAATAATCCGTTAATTAAATATTATTTTATTTATTAAACTTATAACCAACTATAAATATATTTTTTTAAAATTCTAACTATAAAACTAAACATACTAATATATATTTTAACTTTATAATTAAAATTTTACTACTGCTATTTATAAGGTTAATAATATTAGCAAAAGAATATAAATAAATTAAAGACTAAGCGCTAAAATATTATATTTATTTACCCGATTAATAATATTAGTTAATTTATATATATAGCTATTTTAAGTTATATAAACAGCTACTGCTATTTTGCTTTTTTATATTAATATTATATTTATTTAGCTATTACTAGATAGTTTTTTTGTAATATTTAATATAAATATAATACTAATTTAAAAACTAAGCTAAAGGGACCTTAGTTATAAAATATTAACTTATTAGTATAAAACCTTTTTAGTTTTATTAACTATATAAATATTAATTATTAACTTTTTATTTTGTTTTAAAAATAATCGACTAAAAGTTTTAAACTTAAATTAATTCTATTTTATTTTTATTACTAATTAATTTAACCTACCTATTTATATAACGTTTTTAGTTAATAATTTTATAGCTTTAGCTAATTAATATTTTTAACTTATTTAAAAAAAACAAAGTAGTTAAACTTTTTTTGCTAAAAAAATACTTTTAATAACTTTTATTAAATATAACTATATTTTATTTTAAAATTATAATTAATAGTTTATAAATAAATATTTTTTATTATAAAAAATAAGTTGTAGTATATATATATTTTAAATTGTTTCTATATTAGTTAATATTACTAGTTATTAATATTAACTTTTTATATTTATTATATTTATATTATATTATATTAGTTTAAAAGTTTATTTATTATTTTTATAATATTATTTAATATTAATAATTTAATATTTATGCTTTTTAGCTATAGCTATTATTTTATAAATTAACTAATATATATTATTAAAACTTATATAAAGTGCTTTAATATGTTTGTTATTATTTTTAAATTTATACCTATTGCTAGTAAAACTTTTAATAAAATATTCCGGAGTTTAACTATTATAGCAGCTTAATATATATTTTTATATAGTTTTAATAAAAAATTGCTAACTAATTAATAAGTTAATATATAAATTAATAAGCTATTATATTTTTTAAAAATAAATAATTACTTTATTTTATGTAATTATGCTTTAGTAAATTTATTTAAAAAGTATAAAATTTTAATTATTTTTAATTAGCTTTTTATTTAAAATTAAAACAATTTGTTTAATATAAAAGCGATAAATATAGTATTAAGCTTTTTATATAATATATTTTAACTTTTAAAAGCTAAAAATTAATATTTAATAAATAATAGAAAAATTAAATTTATATTTTTAGCATAAGCGCTTTATTATATTTAACATTAAAATAATAAGTACGAAATAAGCGGAGTTTATAATAGCTATTAAAAAATTAACATATATAGGAATAATATAGTACTTTTTTAAAACTTTTAAAATTAAAATTTTATAGCTAAAGTACTATATTATATTATAGCTAAACTATATTTTATATTAAATATATAATAAAACGTTAAAAAAAATTATTTTTTAACTTTATTTAATAATACTTATTTTAAATATTATTTATTAAAATATACTTTATTATGCTAAAATAACTTATTTTATTTATGTTATAAGAACTAGAAACTTAAAAAATAAGCTAAAATAAGCTAGTTAAATTATAAATAACAGTTAAATAAAAATATATTATTATAATCGAAAAAGCAGGTTATAATTATAGTTAATAAAATAAAGTCTTTATTAAAATTAGTATAAAAAACGTATAAAAAATAGCTAAAAAAAAAATAACTAAAAACTTTAGTAGAATTAAAAAAAGCAAACTATCTTATTAATATATTTATATATAAATTAACATTATAATATTAGCCTACTATATTAGTTAGATTTATTATAAAATAAGTTATAATAATATTATATAGTTAAAACTAGTTATAATTTTCTAACTATATAATATTATTGCTTTTGTTTTTATTTTTTGCTAACTAGCGTTATTTATATATTATCTGTAATAAAGTATAATATTATAGTTGAAATATTAATAATTTTCGATTTTTATTTAGTGTTTAAAAATATAGAATAAGCTATTTTAATAATTTTTTATATAAAGATTTTTTTAACTTTTAAAAATTTTTAGGTAGGCTTTTTAGCTTTTTTTTTAATTTTTATTAATTTTTTTTTAATCTTTGTTAATTTTTTTTTACTTTTTATATATTTCTTTTTAAAATTTATACTAAATTTTTCGATATTTTTTAGTTTATTTTTATTTTTTAAATATAATTATAAAATATTATAAAAGGCGTATTTTTAAATTATAATTTTTCTTTTTTAATTAACTAAAATAATAATATATTTAATAATTTATTATTATTTATTTTATTAACTTTTAATTTAGCTATATTATTAATACTACTTAGTATTAGAATTAGCTTTTGCTAACGTTAGCGGTTAAGGTTTTTATATTTTTTTTTTTTTTAAAAAACGATAATAAGTTTATTATAATATTTAAAAATATATTAGAAACTAAACTGCAGCATTTTTTTTATTTATACTTAGGCTAGCTTATTGTTTAAAATAATATTAAGCAGTTTTATAATAGCTTTTAAAATAAAATTAAGTATACGTAGATTTTTTATTAATTTTAATTAAATCGTTAAAGTTTTAAAGCTTATATTGCAAATTTAAAATTATATAGAATATATTAAAATTATTAAACATATATAATTGCTTATTGCTATTATAATAATAATTTATATAAATATAATATATATTAGCTTAATATGTTAGTTTATATAGTATTATATATTTAATAAATAAATTAATACTTTATAAGCAACTATTATATAGTATTTTAGCTAGAATATTTATAATTTATATTAGTATAATAATAAAATTATTTATTTTATAGTAAAAACTAAATTTACTATTATTAATAAGTTATATAGGTTTAACTAGAAGTATTTAAGTTAATGCTAATATTTAACTATATTTAGGCAGCTGCTTTTTAATAAGCTAGAGTTATTATTGCTTTAGCTATTATATTATTATAAATATTAGTAGTTTATTTATAATCCTTGGTTTAAATAATAGTAATATTATTATACCAATATTTATATTTAATAAATTAAATTTAGTAAATAAATCGGTTAGCTTTTGCTATTTTATAAAAATAGCGTTAGTAGTTTATTTATTGTTATAATAGAAGTAAGATTATAACTTGTTATTAAATTTAATGTTTTTTTTTTGTTATAATATTTTAGAATTAATATTAAGCTTATATATAGAATTATAATAATAGAATTTATTTTTTTGCTTTATAGGCAAAACTTATACGTTTTTTCTAGAAAAACTGTTATAATTAAGTATTTTATATATATTTATGTTTTAAAAAATAAAACAAAAATAAATAATTGTTATAATTATAAATAAAATAATATAAGTTGTAATTTTTCGAATAAAAAATAAAAATAAAGTAGAAAATTGTTAGCGTATAATTATTAAATATTACGCTTTATTATATAACGTTTTATTAAAATTCTATTAAATTAAATAATATTGCTTATAGTTAATACTTTTATTTATTATATTATTAGCTAAATTTATTTATATATAAAGTAGAAAATAATATAAAGTTAGATTATTTAATCGAAAAAATAATTAATTTAAATTAAAATATATTAAGCAAAGTCCTTATAGCAATGTTTTAAATATATATTTAACTATATTTAAATCGTAGTTACTAGCGTCCCTATATATATACTACTATAAAAAATTGCTAACATAGCTATTTTATAATTTTTTTTTTGCTTTATTAATATTAATATATTTAAGTTCGGTTTATTTATTTATTATAATTAATTTTAATATTAATATTTAATAGTTTTTAAGGATTTTAGTTTAAAAAAATATATTTTATTATATGCTGCTTAATAAATATATCCTTTTTAAGTTAATTAAGCATAATAGTTAAACATATATAAATAAAAAATATTTGCTGCTAATTTAGTTTATTATAGAAGTAACTTTTTATTTATATAAATATAATGCTATTTTAATAAAAGTCTTTTTTTAAGCTTTATATTTAGTTATAGTTAAGCTAGTAGTATATGCTATTTTAGTTCTAGTAAAAACTACTATAGCAGTTATAACCTCTAAGATAATTATTTTTTACTTTTCTAATTTTAGAAATAAAAAAATAATACTTAAGCTTAAAGCTAAATAATATATAGTCTTGTTATCCGATTTTTTAATAAATATATATACAGGAGGTTTTATATAAAAATAAACAAATAATATAAAGTAAATATATTTAATTATTTTAGCTAGTATAAACTTTTTTATTTTAAACTTATTTTTATTAATAACGCCTAACTTAAAATATATATTAATTATTATAATTATTAACATTTTTTTAGTAAATAGGTTATAAATAAAAATAGTAGTATTAAATACTATATTTTTGCTATTTATATTACCTTAAGTTTTGCTGCTACCTTTATTTATAAATATATATAAGCATTTTTAAATATTAATAAAATATTAAACATTAGGTATATTTAGCTTATATTTTAATAAAAATATAAACAAAAAAAAATAATTTTTGCTATATTATAAAAACTGCTACGCTACTTTTAAGTTAACAATATATTATAAAATATTATTTATAATAATTAAATAATAGCTATTGTTAAAACTAAAATATAGCAATAAAAACTTATTTATAAATTAAATATTTAATATACGTTAATTTGTTTTAGTTTGTTTGCTAAATTTAAACCGATTTAATAACCTTTAAAATTAGCTATTGCTTTTTGCTTTTATTTGCTGTTTTAAATATATAAATTTTATTACTTTATTTATAAAAGCTAGGCCTTTTGCTATGTTATTTTTAACATTAATTCCGATTATTTTAGTTTAACTTTTTATATTATTAAAACCTACTATATTTATAAACTACTTAATATTAAATAACGTATTTAATATTATAACTTTAAAACTTATATTTTATATTAATAACGTAGCACTAATTAGTGCGAACTAAGTAAAATTATTAATAATAAATAAGTAAAAAATCTTATTAAAGTTATTTTTGTTGCTTATATTTCGTTTATTCTGCAAAGCTTTTTTAATTTTATTAAAAAGTTAGGTTAAAACTATACTAATTTTATTAATTATAATAATAAGCTTATTTTGCTATAGCTATATATTATTTTTGTTTTTAAATATTGATTTTTTAATTATTTAGCTAGCTTTAACCTAGAAACCTAGCGCTAAATATATTATAACACTATTAACCCCTGCTATAGCACTTTTAGTATAAGCTATAACTAATATTTTATTTTTTTTTTTAAAAAGTTGAAATACCTTTTATAAAGCTTTAATTATAACGGATTTTTTTGTGCTGCTTTACTTTTTTAAATATTTAATAGTAGTTAGTAGCCTTAGCGTATATATTTAAACAGCTTTAGTATTACGATTAAATTTTTAATAAACAAGCATAATAGCTTTATACTATTTAATATTAAAACCTTTTGCTTTAAATACTATGTAACTAATTATATAATATTTTATTAATAAAAAATATTTAAAAAAAGCACTATTTTTTTCGAAACTTTTTATTATTAACAATATATTAACCCGTTAGTATTATTTACTATATAAATATAAAAAATATTATATATTTTTTAGCTTAAAGTTCTTAAGGTCTTCGGAGTTTTATAACTAGCTTATTTTTTTATTTATAATATACTAATTTTTTTTTTTAATATATTTTTTTAGTATTCTTAATTTCTATTTTGCTAGTTAGGCTGGTGTAGTACTAATTTAAACAAATAAAATAACAAATTCCTTATTTTTTTTGTTGCTTATTTTTTATAAAACATTTAACTAGTTATTTATAAAAAAAGTAAAAAGCATAATTTCTGTATTATTAAGTATAGTTTAATTAATAAAATGTTTTAAATCTTATAATATATTTAAAGGTTTATTTCCTTTTTATAATAAACTTTGTATATATATAATATTATAACGGAAAAAGCGTATAAATTTTTTAAGCTAATAATTTTCTATGTTAACTAATTAGTTCTAATTATTAAAAGCTAGTAGTTACGAATAGCTAGTGGCTGCTACTAGCTATACACGCCCTCCGGGCTACACTAGCCACAGCAGCAGCTACTACAGCTATGCTTAGGCATACACAAACAAAAATAGCAAAATCTGCTCCATAAATCCTGCTCCCTTTTATTCTAGTTCTTTACTTATAAATTCTATACAATATAGCACTTATTGCTAAAGCTTTACCTTCTATAAATATAAAATATTATAATTTATAAGTTAACTATCCATAAAGCATAGGGACTGCTTTTAAATATCTCCTATAAATCGAACAGAACTATATGCAGAACTGCTATACACCCTTAAACCGAACTAAACTAAACTAAACCGAACCAAATTAAATCCCAGCCTACGCTTCCGCTATAGCGAAATTACCTAAAAAACGCGCTAACTTCGAAAAAGTAGCCAGAAAAAAAATCCGCTTCCTATTAGAAAACATAAAAGCTCTTGCCCCTAAGCCTAACAAAGCCCCAAAATCTAAAGCATAACGTAAATCATTGCTACTTACCCACGTACGCATCCTAAAACTTAGCACTATAACGTTAAACAATAATAATAAAAAAAATCTCGATAACTTCGTTAAGGCTATTAAAAAATTTAACTAACAAATCAATAATAAAACATTTATAAAAAAACAATACTATAATAATAATAATAAGCTATATAAAACAACCGAAATACTATTACAAAAGTTCGCAATATATTACTTAAAAGGAAATAACTTTGCATTCTTTTTTATACTTTTAACCAACAAAACTAAAAACGTAATATTTAACGCTGCTAGATTAATAAATATATAAAGCTTCCGGGCACTTTACTAATACTTCGATCCTTTATAAAAAAAGTTTAAACTTTAAAGACTTATACTATACTTTAATTGTTAGCAAGTATAAAACTTCTATAAACTTCTTGTTACTATAAACGTTCGATTTAATACTGTAGTTAAATAAGCTTAATACTTCGGCGCAAAAAGCTTTAAAAAAATTTTAGACCTAGAGGTATATAACGTAGGCCTACAAAGCAAGGTCAAAACCTTATAAACAACCATAAAACAGCTATAAAGGTTAAATAACGCGGCAAGTATATTTACTAATTCTAATTGCACTATATTTAACCTTGCATACAATACCTTAAACCGCTTATTTAACAAATTAAAAAATATAACAGCTAAACATAACCGCTTATAAAAGTAGTTATATAACTTTAACTAATATATAATAAACCTAATTTCTTACTATAGTATAACTCTAAATTTTACGCGGACTAAAAGCAATATTTAAAAGTTTACTAAAATATATATTTTTACTTTTTATAATAACAAAAATAAAAATAACGTAAAATTTAAAATATAGCTATAAAAAATAAAAAACTATATTACTAATAACGCTAATTAATTTTTTAGCAATACTACTATTATAGCAAATATTAAGTTTTATTTAAAAAGTATAGTTATAAAATATCTACAGCTATATTTAGCTAACATTTATTCTAAAGTATTAATAATGTTGTAACAATTATTAATATATTTATAAAATAACTATTATAACGTTAATACTTTAAAAAAAGCAAAAATAAAATACTAGAGACTTATAATACTAAATAATTTTGTAAAGTTTACTACTTTTAAAGTAAACTTTGTTTATTTTATAAGCAAAACCTGCTTAAACAAAAAAAAATAAAAGAAGGAGTTTAAAAATAAGCTTTCTATATAATTAAGCAACAAAATTATTTTTAAATATTTTAAGCTAAATATAACCTTTAACGCTTTCTATAAATATTATACTTAAGTTGCCTACTATTTAAACCTCGGTAATTAAAAGTATGCTATAATACGTAAAACTAAAAAAACAACTATTCCTAACCCTAGCGCTACTAATAAAAGCTCTAATTATAGCAAAAACTAAAATAAACGTAAAAAAGCTTTCAGTTTCCTTTATACTCCCCGTAGACCTAAGTTAAATATTAATAAAATACGTAAGCTTATTTTAAAAAAGAAATACTTTAACTATTATTAAGTTAAATATATTACTAAAAAATATCCTAACAAAAAAACCTTATCCGCTAACTAAAAAATATAAATAGCAGCTATTTTTACGTTATTTAGTTAAAATTTATCTACTTTTAAAAATAAAAATAAGCATAAAAACAAAAAAAATAACATATACTAATAAACAAAAAACTAACCTTAAGTAAATTAAACTCCTACCTAAAGAAATCCCTGGAGAAAAGTACAAAGAAAAAAAACAAAATCGATAGCTTTTTAAAAAGCAAACCCTTTTTATACATTTATACTATAAGCAGCAATAAACTTTCTTTAACTACCTATAACTCTTTTAAAAATATAAGAGCAAACTTATATATAAATATAAATATAGACTTTGCAGCAAAAATTATATAACACTTTTATTTACCTATAGTTAACAAGTTTTAACTTGTTAGCGTAACTAAATATAATAGTACTAGTAACTAAAAAATATACTAAGCTTTATTAATTACCCTTAAAATCTACGGAAAGACTTTTTAATAAATATTTACATTTATTTTTAAAATATAAAATAATATTATTTTAAAAAAACAGTAGTTTAAAAAATATAATATTTTGCTAAACGTTAAAAAACACATGTTAATCTTTCCCCTTAATATACCGTCTAGCTACAATATAAATTAAGATATAGCTATAAATAAAGCAAACATTTATTTATAACACTTCTGCTATTAGCGTAATATTAATTAAAAAAATTAAAACTTCGAAAAAAAAAAAAAAAAAAAAAAAACAATAGCAACTTGCTGCTAAAGTGTACAACAAAAAAAAACTTCCCCCGAAGAAAATAAAGTTTTTGTTAAGAAGTAATCCTGTTAAAAAAAATATTGCAAAAATATAATGCAATTTCGACGGTTACTTTCTATTTATACTTAAGCCTACGTACGAAGAGAAAAGAAAAGCTAAACGACAAGCTGCTTAATAAAAACAAAAAAAAAGCATATCTACCGATTAGTAATCGGACAGCATAAAGCTTTACTATATAAAACATAATAGTATAAGTTAATATAAAGAGAGGCCAAATATAAAAATAATTATAATAAGCGCTATCGCTTTTAAAAACATATTATGCTGCAACTAATTTACTTGCCGAATATAAATAACTAGCATTTATAAAGTTAATAAAATAATCGCAAATAAAAAGTTTATAAATTTTTTTAATAAAAAAAACAAAAAACTAAGGTAGAAAGCTATAAAAGTTATATTTAAAAAATATTATAACTTCCTACGGACTTTTAGCAAAATAGATTCTAATATTTTGCTACTTTATCGGCTATAAATAAATTATAAAATTAATTTTATAAAAAAAAAATCACTAAACAACTTAAGTTATAGTTTGCTATATAAAATATTATTAAATAAGTTAAAAATAGTAAAAAAATATTTAATAAATAATTTTTATAAAAGTTTTATTAAGCTTAGTAGCGCTTTATTTATATCCTCTATTTTATTTATTAATAAACTAAATAATAGCTTATAGTTTTATATAAATTATTAAAAGTTAAATAAAATAACTTAAAAAAACTAATACCTACTTCCTTTAATCGAAAAAACATTATTATAAATTGTTAAAATAAAAATCTTTACTAAGATTAATATCTAACAAACGTTTTATTAAATTTAGGTCTAACCTAGTTAAAAAGATTTAACTACTTTTTATATACATTATAGCGCATACTATTATACTATCCTACTTTTCGAGCTTACTAACAGGCCTTTTATGTTTTAGAAATATATTAATAATATGCTGTTCAACTTTTTAAACAATTTTTATAACGCATATATAAATAATATCCTAATTTACTTTAATAGCCTAAAAAAGTACTATATATATATAAAAAAAATATTACAACAGCTATAAAATATTAATCTATAAACTAACTTTAAAAAATCAAAGTTCTATATTATAAAAACCAAGTTTTTAAGCTATATTATTAGCACAAAAAAAATACAAATAGACCTTAAGAAAATATAAATAATATATAATTAAAAAGCTTTAACTACCGTAAAAAAAGTATAGTTATTTTTAAGGTTCTATAACTTCTATTAGAAATTTATTTTTAAATATAGCTAAATTGCAGCTCTTTTAAATTAACTAACTAAAAAAAGAACCTTTTTTAAATAAACGGAGAAATATAACAGGGCGTTTAAAAAACTAAAAAAAACATTGATTTTAGCGCTAATATTACGCTATTATAACTATAACTTACTTACTTAAGTAAAAATAAACATATTAAATAGCGTAACCGCCAGTATAATAATATAGCTATATAACAATAATAAATAATACCCTATAGCTTATTTTTTTAAAACACTAATAGGGCATAAACTAAACTATAGGATACCTAACAAAGAAATATTTATAGTAGTTTTAGCCTTTAAAAAATAGCGCTTAGAGTTAATCGGTTATTATTATAAAAAACTATTCTTTATTATTATAGATTATAAAGCTTTAAAATACTTTAATAAAAAGCAACATTTTAATTTGCAATAAATAAACTAAGCAACGTTATTCTTAAAATATAACTTTTTAATTATATATTGCTTAAGTAAAAAGAATATAATTGCCGATGCTTTATTTTAAAAACAAAAGGATATAGTTACCTAAAAAAAAAAACAACAAGCCTAACGTTATATAATAATATTCTAACTAGCAAATAGTAATATAATACCCGTATAAATAGCGCAAGCTAATATTGCAATTTTAGCAATAATAATTTTAAAACCCCGTATAAAATTAAAAGCTCTAACAAGCTTATAAATTATAAATAAAGTATTAGCAGAAAACTATACAAATTTTAGTATAAAGATCTACCGGCAAAAAGTTTATACTTATAAAAAAAAAAGTTCTAATTTTTAAAAAAAAATTAATAGTTTTACTATATACTACAAAAAACTAATTATACTTAACTTTCTTTATTTCTAAATATATTTAATCTAAAAAGTATACTTTTATATATTAACCGTATATTTTAAAAGAACTAAAACTAAAAAGTTAGTTACTAAAAAGTACTAGTAGTTAAAGCTAAGTAACAATTATAACACTTATATAGCTAACTATATAAAATACTAACTAACAAAAATCCTTAAAAATAAAATATTAAAAAAGCTTATATTTTTACTAATACTAAATAAAGTATAATAATATTTAGTTATAAACTTTAAACAAATGCTTAAAAATAAACATAAATATAATAATACATTTATAATAGTAAACTAACTTAATAAACAAACATAAATAATTCCTTATACTGTAGAAATAATAGCTATAAACGTAGCCCGTATATACTATAAAAGCCCATTCCGCGTTTTTGGAGTACTAATTATAATAATATTAAATAAAAGCCCTTAATTTATATCCGCTTTTATAAATAAATTATATAAACTAATAAAAATTATATATATATTAGCTTTTATAAGCTACTATAAAATAGTAAGCTAAGCTAAAATTATAAACAAATATTTTAATTAAAAGCTTAAGCTATACATTAACTATTACTAAAACAACTAATTAAAGCATATTTCTGCAATAAATTATATATAAACAGCCTTACTATATAAATCTACTAGTTTAACACTATATAAAATAAAAATAAGTTTTCTTATGCTATTCCACTTTAACTAAAAAAATAAAACAATAAAAAATAAATTAAAAAAAATGCTTACACGTAAAACAACATTACAAAAAAATATATAAAATAAGGTATAGAAAATTGTAGAGTATATAAATATAGCAAAAGCATATCTGCTATAAGCGTAAAACTATATAATACAATAAACCAATAAAGGGCATTAAAATCTTAATTTTAATATAAAAAACTATATTTTTATTTTAAAAAAAAAACAATTATAAAAAACCGACTAACCGTTTAATAAATTAAACTATCTTATAATATAATAAAAGTTTAAAATTAAAAAGCATAATAAAAACATTTTCGTATTTAAAGTTCTATTATCCTAAAAAGCAACTAATAAATATTATACAAATAGACTACAGAAATATCTAAACAACCTACTGCTAGAACAAGCGGTAAAAAATCTAAAAAAAGAAATAATAAAGCCCAACAGCAAAAAAAAAAAATTCGTTGTTAAAAAAGTATATATATCTCGAATCTATTACTATAAGCTGCAATATTAAATAAATTAAAAAAGTTAAAAGGCAAATAATAAATAGTACCTAGCAAAGAACTTTAAAAATAATATTAAAGTTCTAAAAAATTTTTATACAGATAACCTAAACGCGGTAAAACCGCTAGTACAATTAAATATATAAGTAGCAGCTGTAAAAAAAAACAAATTTAACAAGCTATACTTAGATAATAACAAGCCTATAGCTTATAGCAAAAAATAAATAAAAAAACGCCGGGCCTAAATATAAGCAGTAATAAAAAAAAATCCTATAATAGATTATAAAAAAGTTAGTTTAATAATTTAACGGAACAAAAACCTTACAATTAATTTTATTAGCAGAAACCTAAAGTAATCCTTCCTTTTACTAGAAAACATCCGAAAACTATAGTTCGATTTACAAACAAGTCTTTATTTTTTTAAAAAGGAAGTAGTTATAAATAGCTAGTAGCTACTACTAGCTGTGCACGCTTTCTGAGCTACATTAGCTATAGCAGCAGCTATTATAGCTATACTTAGGTATATATAAACAAAAACAGCAAAATCTGCTCCGCAGATCCTGCTCCCTTTTATTCTAGTTTTTTACTTGTAGATTTTATATAATATAGCACTTATTGCTAAAGCCTTGCCTTCTATGAGTGTGAAGTATCACACTAGTTTATTATTAAATAAAAAATCTGCTTGCCGATTTTTTTATATTTTAGTATTTTTAGCTATATTAGTTTTCGATTTTTTTAACTACTTTAAGTTTTGTAGCTTAAAAAGCAGCTTTGCTTCTAATTCGATTTAATATATATTTTATAGATCTGCAGCAGGCAATTCTACCTTATTTCGCAAGAAATACTAAAAAATAAATAGTAAAAGCTTTAATATAATACCCCGATCTAGTTCCTCTTCGTTTATATTATTAATTAGCCGGCTAACAAAAATTAAAACTTATTCTTTATTTATAAGTTTTTAAACCTAATAAAAAATAAAACGTAACTATTGCTTTATTAAAAAATACTGTTTTAATAGTTCTTTTTTTGGCTTTAATATAAAAAAAAAACTATTTGTATAATTGTAAAAATATATATTATAAAAAAGCTTCCCCCGGTTTAAATAAACTTGTATATAAAAAAGGATCTAACTTTTTTTATTTAATATATTAAATAGTAGTTATATACTATTATATTTGTACTTGTTAAATATATATTATAGCATTATTTTTGTAGTATAGCTATAAAAATAATTTAAGTTAATAAAAGCCCAGGTTTTTACCGAAAAATAATAATCTAGGATATTAAGCAAGTTAGTATAAACTTTAATAGCTAATAGTTTTTAATAAATTGCTAACTTTATTAAAAAATTTGTTATAAAACTACTAAATATATTGTTTGCTTTTTTATTTGTTATATTAAATAGTATAATAAAAATATTTTCTAATTTTTTTATGTTTGTTTATTTTTATTATTTTTATAATAGCTGCATTAAAGTTTTTTTTATAAATACTATTAAATTATAATATTATAAAAAAGTCTTTGTTATATAGTTTAGTATATACTAAATAATTAATATAATTTTTAACTATTTTTATAATAACGTAAAATTATAGTTATACTAAAATACTAATGCTATAGTTAAATTTGTTTTTTTAATATGCGAATAATTTTTTTTAATCTTAATAATATTATTTAAAGTTATATATATAGTTTATATTAATAACTAAAAGTAGCTAAAGCGATAAGCTATTTTTTTATATAAACTTTTTTAATATAACCTAGTATAAATATAACAATTATTATAAATATTTAAAAAAACATGTTGCTAACTTATATTTAAAATTAATAACTTTTTATTTTTTTTTAAATATAGTAAAATTTATAAAACTTTTATCCGCATAATATTAATAGCAGTATTACTAATTAAGCTTAAATTTAAATACTGCTTACTATTAATATTATATATTTAAATATAAAATAAATATAACGAACTTTGTTAAAAAGTAAGTTTATATATACTAAAAGCTGTTCTGCTAAACTTAGCACTTTATTTATAATAAGATCTTTAGTTAAAATATATATATTAGTATTTCTAGCTATTTATAACAATTTATATAAATATAAATTTTTATAACTATTATTTTTTATTATACTATAATAAGCAACTATTTTATTAAAAGCATTTAATTTAACAACTTTTCTAAAAAATATAATTATATTTATATTGAATATTTAAACAGCTGCTATTAAGTTTTAATATATAACCTTAGCTACTTTAGGGCTTTATTTAGCACTATTAAAACTTGTTCGAAACTTATTTAGCACTTTAGCTTAAATTAAATCTTTAGTTTATATAAACTTTAGAATTATTAAACTACTTTAATCTTTAAAATTAAAAGTAAACTATATAAATAGCGGTTTATAAGCTATAATAAAAAAATATAACTATTCTTTTAGCATATATTTTTGTTTCTGCAAATATAATTATTAGTATTTAATTAACTTAATATTTTTAAATATTATTTTAACGTAAAGATTATTATAATATTTATTTTTATAAATAAAGCGCTTTTTAGCATTTAAATTAGCTATATTTAAAAACTAATATATAATATAGATAGCATTTTATATATTACGCTTTATTAAAACTTTTAAAATAATAGTGCTATTATTTTATATTTTATTATTTATAAATAAAAATAAAAAAAAAAGATTTAATTTAAAACAGCTGCTATATTATAATAAATAATAACGTATTTATATATTTTAACTAATACTAATTTTATAACTATAAATATTGCTTTTTATAATAAAAATATTTTTATAACTGTTTTTATTATATAAGAACAAATAAAAAAAAACACGAAAATAAAAATCTCTGTTAAAATAATTAGCAAAAATTAAGGGGCGTTATATTTTAATATATTAAAAACTGTTAATTTTACTAAAGTTAACTATATTTTTTATAAACTAGGCAGTATTAATACCGCTATTTAAAAAAGCTATATTATAAAGACTTATAGCTATTATTACTTTTTTAATTTCTAGTTAGTAAATTATATTGTTATTAAAAATAGTACTAATATAACTTAGTTAACTAGTAGTTAATATATAGTTTAAATCCTAATCGGATGCTTAGTTTAGTTTAGCACTATATTAATTATATTTATTAGTTATAAGTTAAAAGCTAAATAGCTTTAAAAATAATGTTAACAGTATAACCCTCCGTTTTATTATATAGTTTATATACGTAGTAATATTATTATCCTATAATAGAATATATATCCTATTTATTAACAAAGCAAAGATATTATTAATAAAAATATTAGCTAAAGCTTTGCTATTAATAAAAATATTTGTATACAATAGATTATTAGCTTTTAACTAATAAAAAGCATTTATTACCGCTAAACAACAAATATATAATAGGTTTTTCGCATTTTATAATCGAAGTTTTATTATATTTATTTAAAAAACTTGTATAATATTATTTAAGTTAAAAATAGCATATAGTAGCACTGCTATAATATTAAAAACTTTTTATTCCTAAATAGTAATTTAGCTTTTTAATTAACAATAGCTATTTATAAGTTGCTTTTAATTTCCCGCGTAAAACTTAATAATATAACTAACAAATATATAAAGTAATATTAATCTTTTTTTAATTAAAGTTAAATATTGCAGTTTATTAAAATAATAATAAATATATTTAATGTTAAAATAATTTGCTATAGCATACTTAAGCATCTAGCTAATATTAATAGTAGTAATATAAAAATAGTATATTTAAACTAAACATAGTTCAGTGTTTATATTATAAAAAAAATATAACTTATATTAAATAATCTAAATAAAGTTTATATTTTAACCTAGTTCGGTTTTATAAAGCTAGTTTATTTGCTATATTAAGTTATTATAAAAATATTATTAATAAACAACGTAGAAGTTAATAAATAAATAACTATTACTTAATGTTTTTTAGCTAGATTAAATAACTTTTATAAAATAATCTGCCTAAACTAGCTTATACTAGTTTAATTTTATACTAAGTTTTTCTTGTCGAAAATATTCCTTTTTTATTTTATCTAAATGTTAAAACTAAAGTTTCGATCGGTAATATTTAAAACTAGCAAATAAACTTATAAATCTATTAATATTTAAATAATTATATAATAAAATTAACAAAAATAATATAATTATACCCGTTTAAAATATATAAACAACTAATTATTAAAATGTTTTACTACTAGCATTAGCAATAAGTATAAAAAAAAATAATATATAAAATAAAAGCGGTAGTTTAAATAAAAATACTATAAAAATAGCCCTTAGCTTAGTTATAAACGGGGTTACTAATAGCATAAAAGTACTATTTATTTATATTTAAACTACTAAATTAAAATATAAAAGTGCTTGGTTAATTAAATAAGCTAAACAATAAATAGCTAGCTTAACATTATTACTTCTAACATTTTATATTTTATATTAATAGCTTTTATAAAAATATATTGTTATAATAGTATAATATATTTATATTACAAATTAAATAAAAAAAAAAAGTTTGAAAGCTAGTACTACTTAAAAACAAGTTTAAAAAAAAAAAACCTAACGTTTATACAACAAAAAAATTGCAATTAGTTCTTTAGCGAAGTATAGTTTCTTTAGTTTATAAACTAATAATTAATAACAATAAAAACAGTTTAGTTATAATATAAAATAACAGAAATATAATAAACAATAATTAAATAAGTTAAAAAAGTTATTAAATCTTTTCGTTATCCTAATTTATTTACTTTTTTATATCTTATTATTACTTTTTATTTTAAAAAGAACCTTATAGTTTATAAGCGCTTTAAAAACAGATTTTATAAAACAAATCTGTGCCAATAACGCTATATACTTTAAAGGCTAAATAAAATATTATAAAATTTTTAATAAATATTATTTTATAAATAAAGTTAAATAAGCAGAATATATAAATATTATTTAATATATTAAAATTATAGCTAAAAATATATCTGTTAATAATATATTTTATAGCACTGCTTAAAACTTCAAATTACTATAAAAAATAATGTTAGACAAATATTTAATTAACTTTTTTTCTATCCTAATCCTTGCTATTCCTTTACTTTTATTTTAAAAAGAAGTTTATAGTTTATAAGCGCTTTAGAAACGGATTTTATAAAACAAATCTATGCTAATAACGCTATATACTTTAAAAGCTAAATAAAATATTATAAAATTTTTAATAAATATTATTTTATAAATAAAGCTAAGTAAGCAAAATATATAAATACTGCTTAATATATTAAAATTATAGCTAAAAATATATTTGTTAGTAATATGTTTTATAGCGCTGCTTAAAACTTCGAATTATTATAAAAAATAGTGCTAGATAAATATTTAATTAACTTCTTTTCTATTTTAATCCCTGCTATTATAAAGTAGCTAGTTATTAATATAACTATATTTTTATTACCTTTATAAAGCAATTTATATAATAATGCTATAAACTAAAAACTTAAAAACCTTAAACAAAAAAAAGCAAAATATTTATATATAATAAACGCTATATATTATAAGGATTATTAAACTTAGCTAATATAAAATAAAACTTAATACTTTATTTATATAAACTAACTATTATGTTATTATAAATTAAAAAAATAAATAAACTATTTTATATAATATAATCTAAAAATAGCATACTTAAAGTAGTTTATTTATTATTTAATATTTTAAACAATTAAGCTATATTTATTTTAAAATTAGTATAATATAGCTAAAAAAATAATATACTATATAAAATATAATTTATTTATAAATATAAATTAAGTAAGCTTAATTTTTGCTTATATATAATAATAACTTTAAAAACTAGTTATTAAAGTTATTACTATTTATATAGGTAAACATTAGAAATAATTAACTATACTGCTAATAAAAAGTATATATAAACGTTATAATTTAATATTTTAATTTAAAACTAAAACGCTATATTTATATTAAGCTATATGTTAATTTAAAAATATATAATATAATAATATTAAAATATAAATTAAAAAATAATGCTAATAAAGTTAAAAACTTATTAATTATTTAATTTAAAGTAGTTTAACACTATTATAATTATTAGTAAATAACGTTTAAACTTTGCGGAATATATAACTTAATTTAAAAAGCAATAATTAATTAGTTAGAAATAGTTTAAATTATAGTACTAGGCCCTCCTTTATAATATTAGCGCTAAAACGTATTAAATTTAAACTAAGTATAATAGTATAAATATAAATTAAATATATAAATAAATCGGCGTTAACTTAAAATTAAGTTCGTTATAAATTTTAAAAAACGTTAATAATAAAATTAAAAATATAACTGCTTTATTATAATATATAATATATTAGTTTTAAGTTAATAAAAATAATTTTTAAAAAGTATTGTTACTATTAACTGCTAATATACTATTTTTAAAACAAAACAAACTAGCACTATATAATAATTGTTAAGCTAGCTATATTTTAAACTTAATATATATAAAATAAAAATTTAACATTAGCAGCTATTATTTTTAAAAAAATTAAAATATTATACTTATATACTATAGAAAACTTAAATATAAGCAACTTAGTTATATTATAAATTATAGTTATTTATTATATTTTATATAATCGGTAATCTGTTTTTTTATATATTAAATAGAACTATTACTTTTTTTAGCTATTTATATTAAAAGTTATTTTTATAGTTAATAATAGTTATTTTATATAGTTGCTAAATTATTTTATATAAATAGTAGGTTTATTTTAGTTTAATACTAAGTATCGGCAGCCGGACTAAGAACTAAATTATAAAACTAATTTTAAGTTATATTATTATTGCTATAATTATAAAATTATATAATACTAGTAAAAATCCCTAAAAATAATTAATTTTAAACAAACCTAATTAATATTTTAAAATTATTTTTTTTTATTACTATTTTATATTATAACTATCGGAAAAGCTTAGTCCTTGTTTACTATATTTAATAAAAATATAATTGTTTTAGCTATTTGTTTAAATTATATTATATTAATTTAGCTAGCAAGTAGTATATAAAAACAAATCTATTTTCCGTTCTATATATATATATTTATATAATATAAAAATATTAAGTCTAATTATTATTTTTTTTTTGTTATATTATTTTAAGAATATTTTATTTAAGTCTTTTTATCTAATCCTCTATTTTTTAACTATAAATCCTTAAACACTAACTCGCCGTAATTAATTTTCTATAGCTTTACTATATAACTACGTATTTCTATCCTTTTTTTTTATTACTATTATTAGCACCGTTTAAAATATATTATATTAATAAAGCAAACGCCTAAATATTAAGTTTAATATAATTTTTAATTTTAAAAGTTATATAAACAAAATTATTAAAAAATATATTTAGCTTACTTATAATTTTACTACTATTAATATAAACATATATAATTATAACGAAAAAACTATTTATAAGTTAAATAATAATTAAATATTTTTTATAGCTTATATTAATTCTTATTATAGTTAAACTACGTTTAAACTTATAAAAAAAGTATATTTATAAATATTATTACTATATTTATTATTAACATAAATCTACCGTTATAAAACATAAATTTTTAAAAAATAAAACCTTTTATTATATTTAAATAATATCTATAATAAAGTTTAAAATTTTCTACTTAATAATAAATATTTATTATTAAGTAGAAAATTTTAA
>JADKYC010000256.1:0-23887 GCA_019843955.1 Xylaria sp. 218_066
GTCAAAAAAACTTAATAATACGTTTACTAATATATAGTTATATTATATTATTAAAGTTTTTAGCGCTTTTATTTTTAAAACTTTTAATATTTTCTTTTTTATATAAAATATATTTTATATTTTTATTATAATATATTTTAATACTTATTTTATTTTAGTATAAATATAGTTTAAAATATTAGCTAGTTTTAGTTTTTTATTTTAAAATATTTTAATTAATAAATGTTAAATAGTATATAATGTTTAGTTTATATATTTATTTTATATTTTTAATAATATTTTTATTAATAACTATTTATTACTATTTTTTTTTTAGCTTATAGCTTAAAACGTAGTTAAACTAATAAACCTAGCTTTAGTTAAAGCTAAAATAATAAAAATTAAAGCTTTATTTAGCTAAAATATATTTTTTTAACTAGCTATTTCTGCTTATAAAATTTGCTTGCTTATTTTATTTTTAAATTAATAATTTAATAGCAGTATAAGCATAAATATTAATACTAATAAGCTTACAAACTATATATTTATTAGTTATATTAAAGTATAAAGCTTTTTTTTTAAAAAAGCCAAAATTTTTATATTTAAATATTTTAATAATATTATAATAATATTTTTTGTTTTAGTAATATATTTAAGCTATTTATTATTTTAATAACTGTTTATTAACTTGTTTAAGCTTCTAGCTAAGTTTTAAAATATATTATTATTTATTTTTTTATTTTTATTAATTTTTTTAAATTAAACGTAAATTATTAAAATAGCATTTTTATAAATATTAAAGTTAGTTATTTTAAATAGCTATTATTATATAAAAAACCTTTTAAAAAATATTATAGCGGAAAAAAAGTAAAATATTATTAGTTTATACTTTTTTTAATTTTATAAATTTATAAAAATATTTTAGTTAAATAGTTAAGTATGCTAATCTTATTTTTTAGCTTTAAAAAGCTAATTTAGCATATTTTTTTTGTTTATTATAAAGTAATTTAAACGTTGTTTAAACTAGCTATAAAAAAAAAATAAAAGTTAGGTTTTAATATAAAGTAAAATGCTAAATATTAGCAAAATAGGTATATTATATACGTTAACACTAACAGTACCTTGCGTACAGATGATTATTATAAAGGAAGGTGGGGGTGGGGTGTTCTGCCGACGATATACCAGTTAACCTATTAGATAATCATCCACAACCGGTTATATTGCGCTAATCAGCAACACGAGATGAGGGAAGCGTCACACCGGTTTCCTACAAAAGACCATGCATGATACTTCCACATGGATGTAATTTTAACACATACATTAGTGACTCGGGTATTAGACACATCCAGATCCATAACGGCATCAGGAGTCGAGCCTGCAACCCCCTTATTGGACACAATCCCGATATGCTTGCAACCCTATTAAACGTTTACATAAGGAATTATGTCTTGGTGGCGTGTTTTGATGCAGATGTGAGGGAAGGAGGAAAGAGGTGTGCAGATATAGCAAGCGAGCATGAGGGGATGATATTGGGAAACACAGAGCGAACCAAACGGAGTGGTTTTATCTGTATGACCTCTTCTAGTGGTCTGATGATACTAGGTGTAAACTCTACCATGAAAGCCTGTTTCCTAACCGATATACTGACCCTTGTACCTTTCTAGGCCACTCTCTATAGAACCAAAATGCCCAGGCAGAGAATTTAAATAGTCGTCTCCCTCTGTTACTAGTTTCGTCATTGTCTTCCAATTCTGCGGCATCTCGTTAACCACTGAAGTTGAAAATCCTACCTGCTGGCAGAACTAGAAAGACTTGAACACTTGGTCAAAAATTACCATGCCACCTTCCCTTGCTACGGTTCGCCAGATGCTAGAAGCGCAAATACGTTCTTCTCTTGACCACACCTATCAGAGACGGGCTGGTGATCCTCCAAACGTGTTTGAATCCTTTGCCGATAACGTGGATTTCCACATTATTGGCGAAGGTTCCGACTTGGCTCTTCATGTACAAGGCCGTGAGGCGGTTCTTGTAGCGTTCTCCGACCCTAATAAACCGTCTTTGCAGAAAATTGTCGATCAAACTAAACCTGTTCACACTGAAATTGTGCACTTGATTGGATCTCAAGATACTACATGGGTCGCCGCTGTTCTCCGAACTGTCGCTAAAACTAAAGCTGGTGAGATTTCCCAGATTTCTGGCACTAAGTGCTGGTAAAAGCATATTAACATGTTCCTTAGGCAAGGAGTTCAACCATGAATATGTCACGATCATGGAGTTTGACAGCAACAACCATATCTCGACCTACAAACAATACCCTGACTCCCACCATCTTGTTAGCCATGCAGAAGACCTCTAGATGACATAGCGGTTGGATTATTCATTCTATTTGGAGGGAGTCGTGTAATAGTGGACAGTAACAGTGGGGTGCGAGCGTATTGTGATGTACCGATATCTCGAACGTGCAGATACGGCACCATAGTAGGAAATTGCCAAACAGGCACGTTTAGTATTTTAAAACAGTAAAATCTCCTTTCCGAACAAATTAATTCAATTGCAGTGACTCTATTCATATCCGATTCGGTGCTCGATGCCGGTTAACTGGTCCGTATCGGGGAATACCTCATATCTCACAGACACTAATTATATACAGCAGGCAATAGGCTCTTGTTGTTGCAGGAGGGTCCCTAAAATACATGTATCAAGCTATTCGGACGATACGAAGAAGTTTCCCTTTGTGTTTGTGCCTCGTGACATCGTATACTAAGTATTAAATGTAGAGTCCTCTATTCGTGCCATGCGTTAGCGGCGAGAATCCAGCTCTACCAAAGAATACTAAAGCTCGCACTATATAAAGATCCCAAAATACCATCAAACTAATCAAAGTGTCCATAATCACCCCTCGCCTTCACTTAACATGTCTGCCACCCGAACACTCAGCATTCCCCCTCAAGAGGTCTGCAGAAGACTTGGCACTTTGTTCGACTTCCCAAATGAGGACCAAAAGCTTTGGTGGTTCAGCACAGCACTCATGTTCGCTGATATGCTGCACACTAGCAACTATGACACTCACGCTCAGCTGAGCCATCTTTTTACCTATATGACACATGTAATTCCATATCTGGGCGTCTATCCGATGAATGGTCGCCAGCGCTGGCTGAGCATTCTCACTCGGTATGGAATCCCATTTGAGCTAAGCCTGAATTGCTCCAATTCAGTTGTCAGGTATACCTTTGAGCCAATCAACGCCACTACGGGAACTGATGTCGACCCTTTCAACACCCACGCGATCTGGGAGTGTCTCCGGAAGTTGGTGGCCATCCAGCCGAGTATTGACCTCGAGTATTTTCGTCATTTCAAACGACATTTGACGCTTGATGCCCAGGAGTCATCTTACCTGCATGAAAACTCCCTCGTTGGAGCTGAGATCATGACCCAGAACAAGCTGGCTCTGGATCTCGACGGCAGCCAGTTCGTGGTGAAGGCTTACTTTTACCCCGCTCTGAAATCAATTGCTACCGGGAAGTCGATGCAGGACCTGGTATTCGGCTCAGCTCGCGAGCTCGCTCAAAAAAATGCAAGTACAGCTGCCACGCTGGCCATGCTAGAACAGTATATCGGATCCCGTGGCTCGGGGAGCACGGCATGTGCGCGGCTACTATCCTGCGACCTTGTTGACCCCACCCGTTCACGGATAAAGATATACATTTCGGAACAAAATGTTTCATTGTCTGCAATGAGAGATCTATGGACGCTTGGAGGACGGCGGAAAGACTCCTGTACTCTTGCCGGTCTAGATATGGTACAAGAACTCTGGGAGTTGCTTCAAATCCCGGCTGGGATACGTTCTTATCCGGAGGGGTATTTGTCCCTAGGGGCGAGGCCTCAAGGGCTATTGCCTACCATGGTCAACTATACACTGACGCCAAATGATACGGCGCCTGAACCGCAGCTCTACTTTGCCGTATTTGGCATGAACGATATGGCAGTGGCGGATGCGTTGACTTCCTTCTTTGAGCGCCAAGGCTGGCGTGAGATGGCCGACAAGTACAAGAGTAGCATCAAGAAATATTAGTGCAGCAACCCTAAACCCTCACTCGTAGTATTGGCTAACGGTTTAATTGGCAGCCCAGACGGAGATTCCGAAGCCCTTTGCTACGTCCACGCGTATATCTCGTTCTCTTACCGCAAGAATCGACCGTACCTAGGCGTGTATCTCCACAGTTTCGAAACTGGGAGCTGGTCTAATGGTGAGTTCGTCATACCTCAATATCTATATCTACTTCCTCGCTTATGCATACGTTGTCTCAGACGATTATAGTCGTGAAGATACCCAGAGGAAGAGATGCTCAGTGTGGCAGATGATTCGACTAGCGAGAGGAGGTACCTAGAAACTCGTAAACAGGCCAAGAAATTAAGTGTACTGGCAGACAGGACTACCACGAAGGCTAGGATTATTGCAAAATGTGTTAAGTTTACGAAGAAAAAGGTAGATTTAACTTAGATAAGTATGGAAAAATGAACCCCTTAAGAGATAAACTACACACATAACTGTAATTGGGGCCGTAAGCATAGGACATCTAGTTCACCAAGGCGCGCGTATATAGAAGCTTATTCACTATAGCGAACAACGCCTCGCGGGATCTATTGAGCAGGGCATTGCTCGAGCCGCAAATGAGCCGCATGTGGGCCGCCCTGGTATACACACACACTACTCCAAGGCGACTTTCAAATTCCTAACCTGACTAACTTAACGGCTGTTACGGCGCCCCGGATGTTTTACGTAAATTTCCAGGTCTACAAAGCTTTTCTGCGTTGGCTGCGGATGCAGTCATGCGTATCGGCTTGGGCGCTTAGCCTGGGCGAGGTCGCATCTTCGTCTGATGCCAATGGCATTCTGGATCCGATCACATACACAGTCCCGCGCACGCAAATTCTGCCAGCTGTAGCGATTTGAACACGAGGCTGGTACGTGTAACGTGACGCAGATGTAGTCACCGCTCGGTACCACCCCTCTTTATCTGGCATATAATTTTATCTGGCATATAATTTTATCTGGCATACAACAATTTTATCTGTGCAGATGACGTTACATGATCTCATGTTTACTGCATCGGAAGAAAACTATGCAGTTCGATGTATCGGCTGTGGATATTACCTGCTGTTACACTGGTGACCGTCTTGACCGAGGCCGGTGGCATGTCACTGTAACACTGTGCTACCCCAGATACCCCAGATATATGGTTCGGGTACTCCCGCCCTCGCCTGAAAAACTCGTAGCAACGTGTCCCGAGCGCGGATTGGCTCGATTCACCTTCAGATGGACAGGGGTAAACAATATCACAGAACCATATTCTAATAACGCGGGGTTCCCATCAACGCCATGCCATTAAAATGTTATTTGACGCATCATAAATGCAAGTATTGTCTGATCTTAAGCCTCACCCAACTTGAGTTCATAAAAAGCAACGTCACAGCTTTCAAGCTCCCATGCCTGCGTGTTCTGCAATCCCGCGTCCCGGAACAGATGTTCTCTTTCATGCTTGTTGTATTTGTAGCTACACCCAAACATCACCTTTTCTTCCCGTTTGACCACCGCCCCACCCATGGCTGGCCCCAGTTTGACATCCTCGCAGCGTGGGATCAGCGACGCTTCGTGCCGACCCAGCACGTAATTCCACTGGCTATGGAAGTACCAGTCTTCGGGGTCGAATAATGGCTGCGACTGGAGCTGTGGCCCCTCCTCGGCACTTGCCTGCTCCAGGAGACGGTTGGCATATCTCAGCGCCTCGAAAGCGAACGGTACCACGCCCTCGCTTGTATACGCACGCAGAATCTTGGTTGGAACCCTGCAAGAATCTATCGTGAGGAGGATGGATGACGCCGCATTCCCTGCTAGCGCGTGTTCCGCAATCTGTCGAAGAAAGGCTGCAGCCGCCTCTCGGCTGTAATTTCCAATCGTGAGGCCAAATAGTAGCATGCAATGCGGTCGGTCACGAATCCCGGGGGTCTCTCTGAGCCACTTGAGGGCGTCCTCGAAGGTCCCGTGAAGAGCGGCAAAACGGACATGGTGAAATTCTCCCCTGGGGATGTGTTGTAGGGTCGATGTTAGCTCAGCCGCGCTGAGGTCGAGCGCGTAATAGGTTACATCCTTTTTCTGACTTTCTAGAGCACGTAGCAGATGAAGCACTTTGTCGCAGCTTCTATGCCATAAACCCCACCAATCAGCCAGATAGATCGGGACGTTTTATCAGAACTAGGAGGCCTCGCATGGAATCACTCACGCGCTCCCCATATCAACTACCACGCTGTGATTGGCAATAACCGATGCCATCCCATTCGCTTTTTGATTCAAGATGCGCATTTCCTCATGTCGGGGATAGAACTCAGGTTGGCACGAATGAGCGTTCCAGTACTGCAGTCCCTCAGTACTGTAGAAGAGGAGGGCCGGAAGTATTTTCGGCTCGCTAGTTAGCCCACTAATGACTTGTTCATGTATCATCCTGTCTAATTCGGAATGTCGAATATCAACGATTGTAGGGTTAACCCCGGAGGTTGTATTGCGCGATACCATTCTAGAAATGGGTAACGACTCCATTTCGCTTTCTCATTGACCTAGATCTATCGAGAAAGTCTACCCAGGACTCATATATAGGATTTTTTATGTTGGGTGTGGAGAGTATAGTCCTGGTGTTCGTCTTCTCGCTCCTAGTCATTCGATCGTAGGCTAATCGGAGCTTCTCATCACTATTCCACAGGCAGTTCAATACTTGCTATCAATAATACCGCTAGGCTCTGATACCATAACAAATAGCATCAAGGCAGTCTCTGCTGCAAAAAGCCGAGTGCCTTCCACCCTCGGAAAATTCCGCTTCCCACCTTCTTTCTACATATTCCGTTTTCATCCCATTCTTCGCTCCCCACACCTAGTCGACTAATGAAAAGCTCGCCCTGATCTACATCCCGTTTAATACGCGCCAAACTTTGGTAATTGGCACCCCAAAATACATTCTGAAACTCATCCTCGCAGGGATCTCCTAGATTAACATAAGAAACATGGAGATTTGGATCTAGAGAATAAAGGATCGGCATCTGAACATTGTGTAACTCTTCCAGTGCCTTCCTCCTTCCTGCGGTTGTCGGTTCCACACCTCTCACAAAGCTAATGAGATGTGCAGCAGTATGCCATGCGGGATGCATGGAGGTGGAGTTGATATTACCGCGGCTTCCAATACTGCTAGTGAACAGGATATCATTTAACTTTATAGGGAACCTGGATAATGCGTCAGTTATCCGAACCAGCTCTCTTGGGGAGCTAAACAGCTCGTTTGATACCAGAACTGCCGTCTGAAGTATTCCATAGTTGTCGGGATAAATGTCAGGCGTCATTCGAAGGCCGGAGCTCACCTTCGGCAGGCCCTTAAATGACAGACTGTAAGACAAATCGCTATCCTTCAAGAATTTTAGCCGATTTTTCACTAGCAGCTCTACCGTAGAAATTTTGGTGATTCCTAGAAAATATAGAGTGAGGCTTGCCTCGAGCGAGGGTTTGGAGGAAGGATAGAAAATGAACTGGCCGGAGACGTTTTCGTGCTGGAATATTCGCAATGCCGAGAGGAGACCTGTAACTCCCTTTCCCCAGAATGCCTTGCTGGGAAATGGTGCGGATAGGGATACGGTTGACACCACCGCAGGGTAGTCTGGATACACCCGGAGCGTAGCCCGCGTGACGACCCCGAAGGTGCCACCTCCACCCCCTCTCAAGGCCCAAAATAGATCCGAGTTGTCAATTTCATTGGCTGCAACAAGGGATCCCTAAGAGGGGTTAATCTATGAATGATGGCAAAGTAAAACAGAGATACACGGCGTACATTAGCCAATACGACCTCAAATTCCAGCACATTATCGACAGCTAGCCCGTGCGTCTGGCTGAGGATGGTGGAAACGCCTCCTCCAAGGAGGAATCCCCCAGCAGCGCCCACAGTCGGGCACTCTCCGCCGACTGTGATGTAACCTTCCCGAGAACCCCTTTCATAGAGTTCCCAGTGCATCACACCAGCCCCAATGGTGACTGCAGGTCCCGAAGTGGTGGATGCGCCTGGAGTTCCAAAGTGCGCATGATATTGGATCCCTTTAAGTAAATGAGTGTGGATCTGTAGCGAGTTTGGAGCTGAAGAACGACCCGAGCCGTCATGCCCCGTATTCTTGATGACCAGACGAAGGTTATGTTTCTTGGCAAACATGATTGTCTTCTGCACATGCAGAGCCGATCGCACGTTAGCCGAATAATGAGGCACACGACCTTGTTGGCAAGGCATCTCTCTTAACCCTCCAATGAGGCAGGGTTCATCGGCAAGTGACCCCCCTTCCCACACCCAATCTTGTAAGGCTTCTATATCCCGGATGCATAAGCAGGCGGGTATTCGCAACTGACTGTCAAAGTAAGACTGACCTGGCCGAGAGGCTCTCCAACCGCTATCCCGCGCACGATGCAGTAATTCATCACAGGTACTCTGGTGGAATGTCGGATCGTGACAGACATAGCCGAGCGGTCTCAGCCGGTCCAGATTTCCGTCTATAGATGCATTGAACAGGTCCCATTCCTCATCCGATGGCCAGCATGGTTCCCATGGTCGGCATCGACATGGCATAGAAGGAGTATTGAGAACTAAAGCCAACCAGCTGAGCAGTCCAACTCCCGCGGCGGCGATAAGGTAACAATGCATATTCATTACAGCCAAGTAGTCGACGCAGGAAAACGCAAGATGATTTTCATTGAGCAGACTGATGGAGAGAGTTCAGCATCGTTACTAGATTCTTCTGGGCCATTTATTGAGCACAATAGACGGAACGGCATCCGATAACGGTGTGCAGGTTAGCAATTGGGTGCATGAAGCGGCTATTTCTCAACTATCTAAGCATCTCAACGGGCGATTAATGCGACTCTGTGGCCCTGGAAACGGCTAGCCCAAGGTTGAATGCCGCCTTCAGCTCTCACTCATAGACAATTAGAAACGACTGTGCAAAATGGCTCACTGAAATGTAACAGCGAGGAACACTGTGAAACACATGTATCTTCTACAAACTTGACATACCCACCTAGTTATACGACTTTAAAGCATTTCGGTGAAGAGCTCGGAGTAGGAGATTAATTTCTAGACTCTCATCTCAAAGAATTCCAGTACTCGAAGTTGGCTACTTGAGGGCACGATGGCGCTGGACAATTGCCTGGGTCGACCGGATATATCATCAATTGTTGCGTTCTCGGTAACCTCTGTTTTAGTTCTTTTGGGATTTACAATATTTTATCGCCTCTGTCTTCATCCCCTCAAACATGTCCCTGGGCCGTGGCTTGCAGTTCTAAGTGATCTTTACGGAGTCTATCATAACGTTGTGGGTGAAGGATACTCGAAGAGATTTGAAGGCCTACACGAATATTACGGTATTTCATCGATATGTCTGATATTATAGCCCGGTAACTGTGTCACTGATGCTATGAAAGGTTCTCCGGTCATCCGCATCGGTCCAAACCATGTGCATATCAATAGGCCGGATTTTCTTGATGAGTGCGATTGACATCGTCGACTATTGAATATTTCCTAAATATGCTGATATTCCCCGTCAGAATATTCCGCGCCGGATCGAAGTATAGGAAAGATACGTCATTTTATAAGCATTTTGGTGGCCTGGACAGCATGATAGATCCTGAAGATTATCGCACTTATCGCACTCATATCTCATCGTTATACTCTGCCAAATTTACCGATAGTCTTGTCCCTAGACTTCTCTTAGACCTTCATTCGATGGCGGAACGTCTCAAGTGTACCATAGGCACTGGTGAAGTGGTTAACATCGAGAAAATGTTCCGAACTCTCAGTGTGAGTATCCAAGCCCTGGCATTATTCTACAAGGTAGAAACAATCTAATAACCTCGCATGCATAGGCGGACATGGTTCTTCACCTAGTATTCCCCCAAGATATGAACCTCTTCGAGTGTGATGGATATCACCCGTTTTTAGCGGCAGTTGATGTGATAATGTCTAAGACATGGTTAAGTGAGTCTTACTGCCCCAAGGCCTACAAGTCTAATCTGACATAACTCCGATGGGACAGTGCTCACGTACCCTTTAACCGGAATGGCACTTAGCATTGCCTCATTTACTGGTTGTCCCAAGTTAAAGTGGGCATTTAACGAGTATACAAAGGTAATTATAAGTCTAATTACGATCTTGCCAGGTCTGATCAAAGTGATTTGCAGTACTGCCAAGAATGGACGAAGAAAGCACAGCTTCTACTGGCGTCTCAGAACCAATCTAAGCGAGACTGTCATATGGTCCGATATCTGGACATAGATCGAAATGACAAAATAAGACTCAAGGCTGTTCCTCATCCATCAAAGGACCTTTTTAACTTTATTGCTGGAGGAAGGGACACAACGGCATACTCAATGTCTTGTGCATTATATTACCTTCATTCATCGCCCAGCGCTTTCACTAAACTACAGACCGAGCTCAATAGCTCCGCCTCCTCTATTCGTGAGAAATTTGACCACAAAAAAATCCAAAGTCTACCCTACCTGGTAAGTTGTTAGTCTCATTCACCAGACTTCATGGCTTACGTGCTGGCTGGCTATACGAACAGAATGCAGTTGTCAAGGAAACTCTCCGTCTGTCAAGTCCCGTACCGGGTTGCCTTCCGCGTATAGTTCCTAAGGGCGGCGCTAGTATTGGGTCTATTTATCTTCCCACTGGTGTGAGCAATAAGTTCCAACACCCGCGACTGAGAAGACGCTAAGGAATAAATAGGTTGCGGTATCAGTGAGTCTTCTATCTGTGCAGCATAACTCAGACCTATTTCCGGAACCCCATAAATTCCTCCCCGAAAGGTGGCTTGAAGAAGATAGATCCATTGAAAAATGGAATGTCGCATTCAGTAAGGGGCCCCGGCAGTGTATAGGAACGAAGTGAGTTAATAAGTCATCATCACCGATGAGAAAAGGCAACCTTGAATTGACATATCGGCGTCTGTCTTAGTCTTGCTTACTTGGAATTACATTCCTGTCTCGCCTATCTCTTGTCACATTTTGAATTCTCACTACCAAAACGTGTTGCGAAGGAACTTGAGTGGGTTGACCGCTTTGTTGCCACAAACATCGAGGACGTGGAGATTATTGTTGAAGGAGATCGGTGGACTTAATGCAAATCCTGGGACACTTAGTTAACACAAGAAGCTAGTATTTCCCTTTGATAAACTAATGGAACGTTTACTATTGTCTGCATCCCATGGAGAACAAATTGGCCACAACGGATATCCGGCTATTCCTTTTTTCGTATTTTCTGGCAGAGATAATTGAATTGGTGTCTAAATAACATTGTGAGCCCAGCTGCTCTTCTCCCGAACTGCGAAATCGTAAAAGCTCTGCGGAGCTGTACCGGTGATCTCCTCAACAACCCGATTCAGCCTGTCCTCTGCCCCAACTTTTACTATGGAGTCCATCCCAGCAAGCATCTCTGCGTCCTCCGCTGGCATTCCGAGGGCCACCATGCGCTTGGAAAGCTCCGCCTCGGAGAGACTAATATGAGTGATCTTTCTCTCAAGCGCAGATGTAAGAATGGCAGCTACCTTGAAGCAGTTAGAATTTCACATACAGTTCTAAAGCTGGTAGGAGGCTTTCCGTACTTGATCGTATGTGAGCAATTCCGGACCTAAGATGATATGGTCGGTGTTGTGGGACTTTTCATCTACAAGAGCGCGAAATCCTACCCTAGCAACGTCATCTACTGATACAAATGGAATCTTGCCATCGCCAGTAGCTGAATAAATTGCACTCTCATTCTTGATAGCAGCTTGTTGCAGCTCGTTGGGACTCGAGAAATTTTCTGATCCCCATAAGTTTACTATCTGTTCCACGTAAATCAAACAAGAAATGAACTTACCCATGAACCATGTTGGCCTCAGGACCGCGTAATCAACATTGTTGAGGCAATCGAGGTGTTCATGGACTAGGCCCATTGCCTGGCCCCCTTTCTCAATTGTGCTAGCACTAAGCAGAACGAATCTCTTGACACCTTGCTGTCGTGCGAAATCCACGAAACGGATCATAGGTGACGATAACTCGAAGATCGGGGGCGGGACAAGGTATATGGACAAGATAGGTTCCATGCCCTCATTGGACGCTTTGACGAAGGGATTTTTGAAAGTAGCATCTTGGGTCCAGTCGAAATGTACCTGATAATAGGGGCTCGCCGTAGACACAGATCGTGAGGCGACAAGAAATTGAAGGCCCGCAGCATGGACGAGGCTAGCAATACGACTAGCTGTCCTCCCTCGACCTCCAAGAAGGAGAATTGTCATCGTTGTAGATGGTACTTGGACTGCCTGGGAGACCGTTGGTATTCACACTGTACATGGAATATAACTGCCGGTGAAGTGGGCTCTTTTAATTCCTTTCGCGGACTTCAGGTCAAGTTGGAATGCCCCGTGACAATGAAAAGCAATGCACCCCAATGCAGCACTGAAAGCAGCCACAAGAAAAAAAAATTGGATTATGCGAAGAACGGCACGCTGCATGTAAGGTGACTGATCTGCCGGTGGTATCATATATTCATTCACGCTGGCAGGCTTGGGTTTTTAACATGATAATGAAGCAATGAATTGAGTACCATGAACAACACATCCTGCGTTTACATATCACAACATGCCTTGCCGCCTCACCAAGCCCGAATCCAAGAACTCCTTGCTGAAGGGGTAATCCACATAGCCCCTTTCAGAACATGACTCGTAACACGTATCACGGTCGTACTGCTGAAGCGAGAGTTGGTGCTGCAAGCGAAACGGAAGATCAGGATTTGAAATAAACAACCGGCCAAACACGACAGCGACATTCCTATACCCATTAAAAGTTCCGGCAGCTACCCGCTTAGCCGATTCCAAGTCGTAGCCTCCAGCCAGAAGAACCGGCTTAGATTTCCCCCACACACGCACGAAAGTCACATTGTCAGCATCCGGGTGCGTATCATCCTCCACCCATCGAGAGTTGGCTAGATGTAGATATGCAATGCCTAGATCACGAAGGCAGGTGATGACATACTCGAATTGAGTCTTCAAGTCGCTCATGGTGCCCATGCCTTGAAATGTGCTCCAGGGAGAGAGCTTCATACCCACTCGATCAGCCCCAATGCATTCAACGATTCTCCTCGTGATCTCCAATCCAAAGCGGGCGCGATTCTGGATACTCCCACCCCACCCATCCGTTCGTTTATTACATGATGCTTGGAAGAACTGGTCAATCAAGAAGCCGTTTGCGCCGTGAATTTCGACGCCATCGAAGCCCGCGAGCATAGCGTTTTTCGCCGCTTGAACATGCTGTTCGATATAGATCTCTATCTCTGCCTCTGTTAACGCTCGAGGGATAGAATCCTCTGGTGCCGCTGGTACTGCGCTACTCGATGTTAGGTCGTATCCGTGGGTAGCAAGAACCTCAACCTCGGCGCTACGTCCAATTGCCCAAAGCTGGAGCCAGATATATGAACCTTTCGAGTGGACTGAGTCCACAATCTCCTTCCAGGCTTGAGTTTGTTTCGGCGCCCATATTCCAGGGATATTGTCAAATCCTTGTGTTTGCGGTGATATTGCCGTCGCCTCTGTGATCAACAATGTGCCAGGGACAGACGCTCGCTGCGTATAGTACTCCTTGACGATCTCAAGCGGCACAGCAGAGCTATCTGCGCGGAACCGGGTCATGGGTGATAGAATCACTCTATGCTTCAGATGACATCGTCCAACTTCAAGGGGTTTGAAAAGAGTGGACAAAGTCATATTGAAGGGCGAGAGTTAGCACGAGGGAAGCTGTCAGAAAGAGGGTCTGTGTGCTTAGGCAGGCGTCTAGATGTAGGATATTGAGAAAAGATAATTGATGACACGGAGTCGAAATATACACCGTTGATACTAAGTAAGTATGAACAGAATATATATCGTAAATCTGCGCAACCATTAAGAAAACATCAAGTTCATATGGAACAGATGAGCAGAAGACAGTTTTTCATGAATTTAAAACCCTTTAAACTCAACTTGTTATCCGTTTTCTTCCAATGTTTTACGAATATGTTGTAACCTTTTGGGTCGCAATTTACGCCAAGTATACGAGACCGTATCACTTATGCCTTAGTATTCAGACAAGCATGTGCCACATATATATAGCGTAGTAAATACTAGGACGACGCCTCACTATAGTGTATTTATACTGGCATGACAACCCTAGAATCTTCAGTCTATCCCTCTCCACGTTGCTTCACGTTAGTTTTACCTATTATTTTTATGTTTCTTCCTGAAGCAGCATAAAGTACTTGCTATGGCATCTGTTGAATCGAGAATCATTGCTGTTACCGGTGGTGCATCCGGGATCGGGGCCGCAACATGTCGCCTTCTCGCCAAGCGCGGAGCCTCAGTGATTTGTATCGGCGACATCTCAAGCGCTGGTCTAGATAGCGTGAAAGAGTCAATCGGACAAATAAATCCGTCCACTCACGTCGAATGCACAGTCCTGGATGTGACCTCATCTACAGAGGTTGACCAATGGATGGCAAGTATCATATCTTCGCACCAGAACCTACATGGGTCGGCAAACATAGCCGGTATTGCCCAGGGAGCAGGTCTGCGACAAGCCCCTACGATTTTGGGAGAGAGCGACGAAGCGTGGGCCAATATCATGAAAGTTAACCTCGACGGGGTGTTCTATTGCACGCGAGCAGCGGTTCGCGCCATGAAAGACTTGCCTGCGGGAGACCGGAGCATCGTGAATGTGGCAAGCATTGCCACGTTCCGTCACACGCCAGACGTGTTTGCATATGCCACTTCCAAAACTGCTTGTGCATATTTCACGACCTGCGTGGCGGCGGATGTGTCTCCCCTCGGGATACGAGCTAATACTGTCTCACCAGGTGAGCAAGTGACAATGCTTACAGGCAATATCAATAAATCATTTGGCCTGTGAACTAATATAACTACGCAGGGGTTACAAACACACCGTTGCTACCACAATTTCACCCCAACATGCGAAGCGTGCAAGAAATCCAAGAGTCGTATAGCAAAGAGGGGTTATCTATGATTGGGCCGGAGGAGGTGGCTAGGACAGTTGTGTGGCTACTAAGCGAAGATTCATGTCCGGTTTATGGTGCAAATATCAATGTTGGCGCATGTGTAGCTTAGCTGAGAGATGAATCAGTGGCAAGCGACAAACGTCAAGCCAACCCACACAGTAAAAGTCAGCCGATCAATAAAGCGTATGAACAGGAAAAACTCGCGTGGGAAAAAAGTGATGAGTCACCCTTTGTTAAAATCAAAGGTATTCTTAGACATACGGTTTCATCGGTTAGTGCGTCTTCCGCTGATACAATTTTATGCAAGGTTTAGTTCCGATCCGACATATGTTACGAGTTAGCCCGCCTACGTCTGCTACGCTTTTCGGCTCGGTATGCCACCCTTTACGCCACTTATGTAGATTAGATCTACTTTCGAGCAAGAAGCTACTATGTATCTATGGCTTACCATGCGATGTACGCTTTAAAGCCGTTATTTTGGGAGGGGATACTTAGGAAATGCGGTTGTAACGCCAAAGCCGTAATAGTATAAGTTGCGCGTGTTTTCAGCCTTCGTAGGTATAAGTTATCTTAGTATGTAAGTTTCTTCAACTAGATGTATTTACTGCCTACATTCTAGCCGCAGTGAAAGATCTCTGGTCACTCTTGCTATTATAAAGTAATAAAAGGTACAAGGCATTTTCGTAACTTGAAATGGCGAGCAACCGGCAAGCTAGTTGTGACCTACATGGGGTGGAGCTGATTTGTATTGGTGGCGTACTGGTATACTTAGCCAAAAAGGGTGGCAGGCGTAGGTGGGCTAGTTACGAGTAAGCAATGTGATGTACTAACCAATCATACACACTTACCGCACACCCCTGTGTCGCTAATCCATCTCCGAGTGTTATGACCTTTACAGTTTACACATGCTGTGCTAGGCGCCAATGGGTCGTTGGATACCAACCAGAATACCAGTGGGGACTCTACTATCTCCTCTTCATCTACTACAGCATACAGGCCCAGAGTTCAGGAACTACGAAGATGGTGTTTGATTTTGTTGGGTTCCAAATAAGAGGTAAATTCGCCCGGGAATTTGCAAACCTAGCTCGGCCCCATATCCGACGATAAGGCTATTTCCAAGGATTTATGCGAGGAAATAACGATGCTTGAGGAACGCAGCTCTTGCTATTTTCCATCCCAGGGAAATACTGGTCCTGGCGGGTTCGGGTCAGTTCCAGTTCCCTTACGGGAAGCTACTCCTAACATACAGTTGTTCTGCGATGAGACTGGCACCAGTATATCCACTATATTCCAAGTAGCCTGGGGGCTTGTTCTCCGTGCTTTTACGGCACAAGATTCAGTATGCTTTGGCGATATTGCCACGATCCCTGGTCAAAATTATGACAGACACATGTATATTGGCACCTGTCGAATAGACTTTGATGGTACCTCCATGATCTTGAAAACGCTCCAGGCTGCCGAAGCCGCGAGTTGTGAGAGACAGGCAACACGCCGAGCTGTCTTGCTCAGTGGTACACCTTATTCCGGCATCCAGGATACACTTGCTTTTAATACATGTGTATCTTTTCCGATAAGGGCATCGCAGAGCTTGGACGACACAGGCATTATAATCAAAGGAGAATACGAGCATGAAACCAAGGTTAGCACTCTTCACTGGAGGTGGCGAGTGCAACATCGTTGAAATCAACTACCGCAAAGACTAACAACTGAATCTAGTATGATATTGTCGTCTACTGTGATGTAGAAGGAAATGAAATGGACATGGTGATTCGCTTTCGAACATCACATTTGTCAGAGGAGCAAGCTACAAATCTCGCGCACACACTTGAACGAGCGATAATAGGAATCACTAGTCACGATGGGGATATCCAACAAAAAGATTTACTGAGTGACCTCGACCGACCACAAACATACAGACCGGCCAAAAAAAAGGCCCCTCGCTCTGTCCCCTGCCGTATTGACATCCCTATTTGTGAACGCTGTCACTCGCAGCCGACCGCTCCTGCAGTATCAGCGTGGGATGGTGTCTTCAGCTATGGGGAACTTGAAAGTCTCTCATCAAAAGTTGCGCAGCGTCTGATATCGCTGGGTATTGGCGCGGAGGTATTCGTTCCCCTTTTGTTTGAAAAGTCGAGATGGACAACTGTCGCCATGCTTGGAGTGATGAGAGCCGGTGGTGCATTTGTATTGCTTGACACATCCCATCCAAAGACGCGACTACAAAGCATTTGCCAGAGCGTGTCAGCCAGACTTATTGTCGCTTCGGCAGAATGTGTGCATCTAGCTGAGGATCTGGTGGCGGTCGTTGTGAAACTAGGAGATGAGACGGCAATCTGGCTCGTGGATGGGAATATAACGAGCCCACACTCCTCGGCGACGACACGGAACGCACTCTATGCGGTTTCTACTTCCGGCTCAACTGGCAATCCCAAGATTGTAGTCACTGAGCATGCGTCGCTACACGCTGCGATCTCCCCTTACATAACCGCAGTCGGACTCGATCAGGAGTCAAGGGTCTTCCAATTTTCGTCTTATGCCTTCGATGTCACCATTTTCGATACTCTCATGACCTTGATATCCGGTGGATGTCTATGCACACCCTCAAATGATGATCGTTGGGGCGATCTTTCAACTGCCATACAGCGGTCCCGTGCCACGCACGTAAGCCTCACCCCAACTGTGGCTCGCATCCTGGACCCCAAGGATCTTCCCACCCTGCGAACTCTGGTCCTGGGAGGAGAGAAATTAGAGATGACCGAGTTTGCGAAGTGGGTAGACTATATGCGCGTGGTTACGCTTTACGGCGCATCCGAGTGCTCAGTCATATCGATCCAATCGACAACAGGGAATGCGTCTAATTTTCGCACCGTAGACCAAACAACAGGAAATCGCTACTGGATTGTCGACCCTAATAATGAAGAGAAATTGTTACCCACTGGTGAAGTTGGCGAATTGATAGTCGAGGGGCCGACTGTAAGTCGTGGTTATCTCAATGATCAAGAGAAGACAGCGGCGACGTTTATTGAGTACCCAGCCTGGCTACGTCGACTTCGGTCCGATGTCGATCGTAGCAGCGTCTACAAAAGCGGTGATTTGGCTCAATATGTTGGTGGTGGATCACTTCGAATTATCGGGCGCAAGGACACACAGGCGAAGCTTCGCGGGCAGCGCATTGAGCTCGGCGAGGTCGAGAATCACCTGCGGCTGACTTTCCCCGGTGCGAGGCATGTCGTTGCGGAGGTTGTGGCTCCAATTGGCTCCTCAAGGCCTTCATTGCTTGTAGCGTTCATTCAAGGGAGAGACGGTAGTGACCAGCCGAGTGGGGATCGAAGGAGTGATATACTGGACGAGCCTACGAGTCAATTTCATTCTAAGGTTGTCACCGCACGATCTCAGCTTTTGCAATCTCTACCCGCTTACATGATCCCGGCGGTTTTCTTCCCGTTGACCACGCTTCCACTCACCGTGACGGACAAGATAAACCGCAAGCTTTTACGGGAGCTGGTAACGGCACTCACAAAAGAAACCTTAGAGAGATACCAGCCGCTTTCCAAGAGAAGTCGTGTGTCACCAACCTCAATGGAAAATATCCTGCGGGGCTATTTCGCCCGAGTATTGGATCTTTCTGTTGAGCGAGTTGGAACAAATGACCACTTCTTCCACTGTGGAGGTGATTCTCTTTCAGCGATCCAATTAGTGGCAATGGCTCGCAATGACTGTTACAAACTCACCGTTCAGGATATATTCGATCATCCACAGTTATCGGCCCTAGCATGTGTGATGAAACCTAGCATGAATGCCAGATGCGATGAAACTGTACCTCCGGAACCGTTCTCGCTTGTAAATAAGCAGCGAGAACTGATTAGATCCGCAGCGCAGCAGTGCCAGCTACCGATGCGATCGATCGAAGATATTTACCCCTGCAGCCCACTTCAACAAGGCTTGATGTCTGAGACTATGCGAGACCCTAAGGCATTTATCACCAACATTTCTCTCCCGCTGCCGCTAGATATTGATGTCGAACGCCTACGAGAAGCATGGACGGCCGTAGCGAATGCTAACCCTATATTGAGAACGAGAGTGGTCCTTTCATCTTTATATGGTCTGTTGCAGGTTGTGGTTCGGGAGGAGATCCGATGGACCGTCTCGAAGAGCAACGAAATACAAACTGTAATCGGTGGTATTGGCAAGCCCTTAGTTGAACTAGTCCTCTGTCAGCAAGGTCGGGAACTGCGGCTTGTCATAGCGGCACATCATGCTGTTTACGACGGGTGGACTCTGCCCCTGCTCTTTGCGGGGGTTGAGACAGCGTTACGAGGAGATACCCTTATGCTAAATCCGGCCAGCTCTTTCATTCACCACCTGCAATCAATCCCCGATGGTGACGCATACTGGGGCCCGTTGACGCAGAATCTTCTCACCCCAGTCTTCCCTGCTCTGCCTTCCGAAGCATATAGGCCGTCGGCGAATGCGAAAGTCAACGGAGCTGTCGTCATCCCGGCTTCGAATGCAAGACACTTTGCCCCAAATACATACGTGCGACTCGCATGGGCTCTAACACAGGCCCACTATCAAGGCTCCCATGATGTCTTTTTTGGGACCGTGGTGTCAGGCAGAAACGCACCGGTGGCCGGCATCGAATCGATGACCGTTCCAACCGCTGCGACAGTCCCATGCAGGGTGTCCATAGACCCCCAGAGTTCCCTTGGCGTCTCCCTTCGCAGAGCCCAAGACGAGGCGATCGCCGGAATCCCCTTCGAGCAAGTGGGCCTCGCTGGTATCCGTCGGCTCGGCGCTGGAGCGGCTCTAGCCTGTTCCTTTCAGACGCTTTTAGTTCTACAGCCACAGGTGCGCCCTCGTACATTTTCATGGCTAAATCAACCTGACATGGCGATTGACTATCAGTCAAACGCCATTCATGCCATCACCATAATTTGTGGGTTTGATGGTGAACAGCTGAGGCTTTCCGCACTCTTCGACCCAGAAGTCGTGACAGGGGAGAAGATGCACCAAATTCTGGACGATTTCGGCGGCGCCCTTCAAAACGTATATGGAGATCCTGAAACCCGATTGGGCAAGATCTTCGTCGGAATTAGATCGCCCGTGGCACATCAGCGCCATATAGCCTTTCGGGGCCAAACCCATTCAGATCTATCAAAATAGAGTTCAAGGCTCCAATATCTATAGCATGTCCTTATAACCTATTATTTAGGTTCCCTGAGCGCATAATAATTATTGTGTTAGCTGATTAGTCTTGTGATTATGGCCTTGCCCCTTCTATAATGGAGTAAGTTTCCCTTATACCAACTCAGCTGGAAGATTAGATCTGGATGTAATATGTATTATGACTTTAAGGGTTTGAGTGTAAAATTGGCTTTTAAACAGCATTGAATTTACATCTTAAAATCTTCAAGCTATTGGTTATATGGGTTTTAAGAGGTGCAATCTAACTAAGGTACTTCATAAAACGAGAGTTAGGGGCGTCATATTCATCCAACATTCATAAGTAGGAAATTCCCCGAAGCGAAATGGTCATGAACACACATAGAGTTGATGACTCGAAATAAGGAAAAAAAAAAAGAAAAAAAAGGCCATCCATTGGTAACCTCACAACTTTGGTAATTCTGGCTTTCCTCGATTGATCATAGACTTCTGTTGTACAAGCTTCTCTGTAGCGGCCCGAACTTGTTCTGATAAATCTGTTGCGACTAGTGCAAGTGTACGATAGACTTGATTTCTAATGTCACTGCGCGCCTCAGCAACAGACTGCGCCATGTTCATAACAATCCTGTTCTGGAATTCGGGGCTCCGTAGCACAGGCAACACCCTCCACAATTCCCTTGGATATTTGTAATCGAGCTCGTTTGCTTGTGACCATGCTTTGGATGAAACCGTAGCCACCCAGGAGTTAAATTCGTCATTCGGCGTTTCTGGCTCTCTGGCTGCCGTCGAGTGACAGCTTAACGAGCCCTGTTGGGGGTAATTCACGGGGTGAGAAATTGCCGACGCCCCATCGTGAACCGAATGGCTGGCAGTGGATGTAGGCTTTGAAGTCAACCCCTGGGTTAATCCGAGGCGGTACGACTGAGCATCCGGATATGCAAAAATACGGGCCTGGAGGACTGGGTCTTCCGACGGTTCGATTCCAGGGACGAGATTTGAAGGCGAGAATGCCTGCTTTTCAATCTCATTCAAGTAATTCCGGGGGTTGCGGGTCAGGGTCAATTTCCCAAATGGACGAGGGGGAATAACATCGATATCGCGAGGGTAATTCCCCAGGTTCCAATGTTTAGTGAGGTCAAGAATATTGAAGCCAAGCTTGGGTGCATCTTTGGGGTCGACGACTTGCACATATGCTGTCCATGTGGGGTATTCACCACGTTCGATTGCTTCATAGAGATCTCTCGTGGCAGAATCCTGGTCCATCAGGGGCGCGTTGTTTTCTCTGTCGCCCTGCTCAAAGTTTGGCCCACGATCTGACGAAAGAAAGAAGTGGACATAATTCCAGCTGCCATCGGGCATGACCCACTTGTAGGCATGACCTACGTAACCACTCAAAGTTCTGTAGTTGAACATGGTACCGAAATCGCTATATAACCAGAGAACCATATGCAGCGACTCGTGATTGTTGCAAACCCAGTCCCACCATGCGTTGGGGTTCATAAGGTTGTTCTCGGGGTCTCGTCGTTGGGCGCCCATCAAGTCTGGGAACTTGGCAGGGTCGCGGATGAAAAACATGGGAATATTCAGACATAGCCAGTCCCAATCGCCCTGCTTCGTAAAGAACTTAATGGCCATACCCTTGGGGTCCCGGGTCGATTCGGCAGATCCTCTTTCAAGAGCAGTCGTCGAAAAACGCGTGACGCAGGCAGTTTTCTTCCCGACATCTAGTAGCATGTCGATATTGCAAATATCAGAGATGTCATGGGTGACCTATGAAATCGCGGTTAACATAGGGACTATGGTGCGAGGGGGCTCAGGACGGGCACCTCAAACTCCCCATATGCTCCGGCCCCTCTCGCATGCACTACTCTTTCCGGTATCTTTTCGCGATTGAATCGAGACAAGATATCGACTAAAGATGAGTCCTCCAGCAAAGGATGCGTCCCATTCCTAGAGGGCTCGTTGGGTGCTGCAACGAGATCTGCATCGAAAGTAGTGTGGACAGAGGCCTCGTTGTGCTTGCCAGAGGGCTTCAAATAATGGTTATCGCCGATCATAGTGAAGGAAAATGAGGAGACGGAAAGTGTACCTAGGAGGGCAATGAAGGTAAAATATGACTGGTTGGATATAGACAGCTATAGGGGATCATGTATGAATGAAAGTATAAAGGCGGGCTTGCTCGCATTATATAGGATGCCCGAGCGCTGGCCTTTCTCAATACACACCCCCGTGCAGCATTCTGTTGGATATAATACGTGTCTAACAGAACAGGTTAATTGGCCGGCCACGCCAATCCATTGGCGCAGTGGTAAATCCAACACATTCTGCAAGGTCATTTATTGCTTTCGTTTGTAAACGGAGGTTCCTTGTCGCTCCTTTTCCATCCGTAACCTTCCCTATATTTAATCCTAAATGAAAATCATATATGTCCTTTTTTAAAATTGTTGTACAATGTATAAACGCAACTTTAGTTGTTAAAGCTTTTTTAAGTTTAAATGATTATAATATTTTTAATACAAATTTTTTAATTAACACTAATTTAAAATTATATTATAAAAAAAGCTTTAATTAAGTTAATCTTTAAATAAAAAAAGTTTAATAAAAAATATAACAATTAAGTAATTAAATATATATAATAAAAATAAATATTATGTATATAAACAATAAAATAGTTAAGTTAAATATAAAATTTATAATTGTAGTAGTAAATATTATATAAAACTAAAGCTTATAAAAAAAAAGAGATAAGTATAAAATATATTTAAATAAAGTATATATATATAAGCGAGGTTTAATAGTAGGTTAAAATGTTTAATAGCTAGTTTTAATAACTATTCTCCTTTTTTAATTTAAATTAGCTTTAATTTATATATAAATTGAAGTAGCTAATTAAATAAATTAATTATAATATATAAAATTAATTAAATTTAAATTAGCTAATTAATTAAATTAAATATATAAATAATTACGTATATAATATTAAATATTAATATACGTAGTTATTAAGTAATATGCGATAATTTTACTGCTATTCTACGTTAATCTTAAAATATAAAAATATGTTTATTTTGCTGCCTTTTTTATCCTATAGAACAAAAGGATTAAGGGTACAATTCTTTTTCTTTTTAGTATGTTGTATACGGGCCCGGCTAATAATAGGCGGTTAAATTCTTTTTTAAAAAGAAGAGTTAAATTCTTTTTAATAACTTAAGCTATAAGCGGTATACCGGCATAAAAAAACCTAATAATTACTTATAAAAGCGTAGCAATATTAACGGTATTAGTTTTAAGCGTATATAATTGCTAGAAAACTTTTATTATTATTTTTAAAGGTTAAAAGCCTGATTGTTTAATAAGGGCGCTAAAACGGTAGCTATATAGAATTTTTTTTGGACCCCCGGTAAAATCTTTTTTTTACGGGGTTTAGGAGGGTAGAATTCCTTTTTTTATATAAACTAATAAACGAAAAAAGGAGTAAAATTTTATTTTATTGCTTGTTTATTTGTTTATATTTATAAAAGTTAAAGTTATTTTAAAATTATTTATTATTAAAGTTAAAATAAAACTTATAAATAAAAATATTTTTAGCTAAGCTTTATATAAAAAAAATAAAAAAAAAATAAGCTATTATTAGTTTATTAAAAGTTTAT
>JADKYC010000257.1:0-23876 GCA_019843955.1 Xylaria sp. 218_066
TTTAAAACTTTAAACTATAGCTTAAAGTTCTATAGGGCCTTTATTATAAAAAACGTTAATATAATTATAATAGTATTTTTAATAAACTTTAATGTTTTAATAAACTATTAAATCTAGTTTATTTACATAAAATAAAGCTATTTAAAAGCTTTAAAATTATTATTATATTAATTTATAATGTTAACTATAGCGCTTTTTTTTAATATAGCTCTAAAGCTGCTAAAAAAGCTATTTAAAATTATAAAATTTTAAATTTTACTATATTTTAAACAATAAAACTTTTTATATAATATATTTTAGGCTTAATTATTATTAAGCTTATAAATCTATATTAATATATTAAAAACTTATATAAAATTACTTAAATAGCTAATATTAGCTTTAAATATATTAAATAAGCTATTTTAAAGAATAATTAGCATTATAGCGTTATTTAAATTGTTATAAGCTTTAAAAATAATAAAACTTTTAAAAAGATTTAATAACTTTATAGCTTTAAAAATAATAGTTAAAGCTTACATTTACTAATTATAGTTTTAAAAACTTTTAAACTTTTAATTTTTTAAAAACTAATAAAACTTTTTAGTAATTTTTTCCTTTAACTGCTTTTATGTTATAATAAATATAGTTAGTTTAGCTACAAATTTAAAAAATATATATTATAGAGGCTATCAACTTTATTTTTATTAATATAATACTATTAATATTTAAATTTTAGTTAATTTTAGCGTTTAAAATATTAATAAAATATTAAACAAACTAATTTTAAATATAAATATTTTAAAAAGCCTTTATAATTTTTATAATAAAATAAAATAAAGTAGCTATAACAACGTTTAAAGGTTAAAAAACTTTTAATGGAAACTTTATAATAATACTTTTATTATTAAAATTAAAACTAAATATTTTAAAACTTTTATAACTTATAAAAAATTAAAAAATAGTTTAGCAACTTAATATTTTTAATAAATTAGAATATAAGTTAAGCTATTAGCTTAAATCTATAACTAATATATAGCTATAAAATAATAAAAAATAGGTAATTAAGTAGCAAAAAAGCAATATGTATAAAAATAAACGTTTTATAAATATAAAAAATAAAGTATTTAAAAAAGCTTAAATAAAAAAATATCTAGGCTTATAGCTTATTAAAATAGTTAAATATTTATAAATTATATAATATTATAATATAGTAGCTATTTAAGTTATAATAAAATAGTAATAAAATTATATGCTATAATAACTAAAATAATACTATAAATATAAGCTATAAAAAGTAGGGGAGTAACTAAATATATTTAAAATTATAATATAAAAAAAAAATAAACAAAAAATAAAAGAACTTAAAAACTTTATATATATTTATAACAGTTTATTAATTTTTTTTTGGCAGTTTAAAATACGTATTATTTAAAGTTTTAATATAATATAAATACCGCTAGTTCTAAAGCTACAGGGCTTTTAAACTATATTACTAAAATATAAAGAATATAATAAACCTTTAAAAATTTTAAGGTTTTATATATACTACTTATAGCGTACATAGTAGATTAGCTATAAAGCTTTAAGCTTTATATATACCTATTTTAATAAATTAAGTATATTTTTACTAAAGTTCCTACCTTATAAAATCCACTTTATACTAGGGTACCCTTTATTCGGATACTTTAATTTAGTATACTTTTGATTAGCGGCATAAAATATTTACAAAGGTAGCTTGCTATACCGGTAGCAGCTTATAGACCTTGTTATACTACGCTTATAACAGCGTATGCTACCTGGCCTGGTGGCTATATAAGCTATCTGTGGTACGCCACACGTGTGTGTAGCTATTTACCCTGTAGGTAACTAGAATTCTACCCTTATAGGGTAGCCCCTATCACCTAGGGTAGCCAGTTATACCCACTATATTTTAGCAAATATAAAAGAAAAAAGCTATAAAATTAGCTTAGATTAATAAATTAAAATAAAGTAAATTAGTTTACTAAAGCTATAAATTTATATATAAATAAATAAAAAATTGTTAGAAGACTTTTTAACCTTTTAGCTGCTTTTAAAATATTATGGTTTAATAATAAAAGAAACTATAAAGCTTTAGCTTTTAAGCTACTATATATATAAATAATAATAATAATTAAAGTTTATAGCCATATAATACATTAGCTAATAAAGATATATTTAAATATATTAGTATTAAAAAATAAATCTTATATTTTACATAATAGCTTTTTAGTAAAATAAGTTCTAAATTTAAACGATATATTGAATTTAAAACTTTATTTATTATATATATAAACTATAACCTATTACCAATTCTTTTACTATTTTTTTATATCAAAAGTATTTGTATAAATTAAAGAAATAAATGAAAATGTTTAAAGGTTACAATAATTTATATTGTTAGCTTAATAAATATAGTAATGAATATTACAACAATTTAATTTAATATAAGTATATAAGTTTAAATGTTGAAAAAATATATTTCAAAAATAATATAAATAGTTAGTAACAAATATTAAAAAAATGGATAACTGATAAAAAAGTATTTTTAACCGAAAGGCTATATAAAAATATTTTTAATCATTTAAGCTTTATAGCTATATATTTAATACATATTCAAATATAGCTAAAAAAAAAACATAATATAACGCTTTATTAAAAGAATATTTTACTTTAAATTTGTTCCTGTAGATTTTATTTAATAATTTAACGTTTATACTGATGTTAAACCTTTTATTTAACAAGTTTGCTAACTTACTATAATGTTTAAACGCATTAAGTTATTTATTTAGTTTAAAAAGTTCTACAAAAAAAATTGTTTACAGTTTAAAATATTAGCAAATAAAGCAAAAACTTGAAAATATAAAATAGTTAGTTAAAATATTAATATTATAATTGCTAGTAACAATATTTTATTTTAAAAAAAGTTGTTAATATATTATAAACTATATATTATATGTTAAATTATTTTTAAATATGATTTATTTTTTAAAAAATAAATTAAATGATTTATTAGCTTATAATAGCTAAAAACGCTTTTAAATGTATGTTAAAACATTTTTAATACGTTTAATCTAAATTTAGCAAACTAATAGCTCTTAATTTATTTATAATTCGTTATAAGCTATTTTTTACTTATTATTGTTATGTCAATTAATTTAGTTTTAATGTTTCTTTATAAAAATAATTATATGTATTATATAGTTAACTATTTTAATAAATATAAATAATACTATTGTATTATTAATTACATTACTAAAGTAGTAGCTGTGAAACCGAAATATTAAATAGATAAAACAAATATTATTCTATTTATAATATTTATAAATCTTAAAAATTTAATGTTTTAATGAAAGCATTTAAATAGTTACGTGTGGCAGGCTGGTAGCCTTGTTGGCAGTATTTAATCAGATCTGTATAGCCTTGGTAGTAGTTGTGGCTAGTATGTGGCTAGGGCTGTGGCTCGTGACCCCTATTTACTACCCCTATTTGCCACCCGTATTTACTGCTGCCTGTATTTACTATTATCTGTATATATATATATAGCCACGCTGCCAGATTGGATCCCTTGTAGATCCTTTGATCTGCAGCTTAATATTAATATATGAATCCAGAATTTACTGACGGTACGCACAAGGCTCCGCCGTGATATAAATTAAATAAATAAAAAAGTTTTAAAACCATTTATTCTTTATTTAATTTTCAACAAAATATTAAGTCAATTACAGTTGTTAAAAAATAATGTTTTTTATAATTTAGCTAAACATCTTTAATTATAAAAACAACAAAAAAAAAAATATTATAATCTATTAAATATAGTTTTACGGAAATACTATATTTCAACAAAATATTTTTTTTTTTTAAATATCAAATTAAAAATCGCTTTTTCTTTCGAAAACTTTATATGACTAAATTAAAGGGTTCATTTTAATTTTATTTCGAAAATATTTAAGGATAATATAAAAATATATAAACAAAAACGCAAACTTTATATAAATATAAATTTATCTTTTAAATAAGAAGTTTAGTTTTTATTTATTAGATAAAAAAATAACTAAAATTAAGAGCTTAGTAAAAACGGTTTTTTAAAATTGCTTACTACATTTAAAAAAGAAAAAGCTATAAACTAAAGAATTGATAAATTAAACGTAGCAAAAAAGCTTAATTTTGTAAACATTTATTAAAACTGTTTATACTTAAAGGCCGCTACTTATAAACCAAAAAAAATAAGCAATATATAATACTATTAAATTTATAAGTTCGAAAGGTTAAATGAGATTCGATATAATATAAATAAGCAATACTTTTTATAAAGCACGTAAATATGTTTTACTTTACCCCGGAATAGCTAAAGTTATAGATATAATTATTAGCTACGTAAGTGGCTCCATTTGCAGCTATTCATTTTTTAAATAAGTGTAACAAACAAGTACGAAATACTTAATAGAACACACACTTCTCCCTTCTAATTTAACATTAAATATGTCGACAAATATAAAAAAATTAATAGTAGTTACAATAATTAAGAGTTTTATTACGTGAGGTTTTTTTAAATTAGTAGTTTAAGTAGTTATTTATATAACGCATTTTATAAGCAACTAAACCATTTAAGCAAGCGGACTACTTAAGCTTGCAGTACTCCCGCTACAGAAATTTTATTAGCAAATGTTAGTTGTATAAAGCTATAAACTATATGCTTAAATTTAGACCTTAAAAAGTTATGTTGTCCAATTTTTATAAAGTTTATTCGCGGAGTTATTTAAAAGTAGGTTAAAATAATCCCTGCAATTTTTTTTTTGTAATAGACTCTTAAGATAAGTTATTAAATATTAAAAAGAAATCACTTTTAAATTCTTTATCAAGTTATAAGTCGAACCGTATAGCTTGCACCTTTATATAATGCTTAGTTATAAAGTTATTAATTGATTAGCAGATATATTTCATAATAATATTTACATAAAAGGTATACGTTAAGCTTAAGTAGTCCGGTTGCGTAAGTGGTCTGCTTGCTTGTAGGATGCGTTATAGCAATTATAATTATTAACATCGCATAAAAAGGCTTCTTTTTTTAAATATAAAAAAAACTAATAAGTTAAAGCACTTTTTTTAAAGCGAATAAAAAGTCGTATAAAAGATAACTAATAAATTAAAGAAAAAAATTAAAACCCATATTGTTTTTATATTAAAAAGTTTGTTTAAGCAACTAAATAAACTAAAATTATTTATATAAATAAAAATAGAAAACTTTATATTAAGATTGTAAATAATATTATAATAATTTAAAAAAATATTTATACTTATAAACCAATGTTATTATTTTTATATAAAAGAATTTTCACGCTATTTTTTATAAACTAAACTATTAAAAAAGAAAATTAATTTATGATGAAAAGTATAACTTTTATTTAAAATGTCTTCGATTATGTTATGTAAAATTAAAATACTTGCTTAAACTATATTAATTTTAAATTAATAAATTAATATATATAGCTACTAGAATGCTAAGTATATGTAAAATAAATAAAACATTTTTAAAAAATTAAAGTTTTTAAAATTATATTGTATAAGTTATTAAAAATAACGAGTGTTAATATAACTTTTAACATTAAAGAATATTGTTTAAATATCGCTAGTATATGTATATTAAAAAAGATGTTTTTTTGTTTTAAAAACGCTTATATAAATAAGTATTATAACTATAAGTTTAACTTATTAAACTTAAAAACAAAATAATTTAAAAAGTAGCTATCTTTTTAAGAAAATATATATAAAAATAAAAACAATTTTTAAGTACTATAAATATATAAAATATATAAAGGAGTTGTTACGGCGGAGCCTTGCGTGAACTGTTAGTAAATTCTAGATTCACATATTAATATTAAGCTATAGGTTAAAGGATCTACAAAGGATCTAATTTAGCAGCGTGGCTATATATATATATATATACAGATAATAATAAATATAGGTAGCAATAAATACGGGTAAATAAAAAGGATAATAAATAAAAGTTATAAGCCACAGCTTTAGCTATATACTAGCTACGCGTCCGATTAAATACTACTAATAAAGCTACCAGCCTGCCACACGTAATTACCCCCCCAAGCTTTTGTTTATATGGCTATTTATAAGCCTCTACTATATAAATTAGCATATAACTAAGAGCTTTAATCTTTTTTATATAATAGTGCGTATAGCTTTTATATAGCAGTAAAATATAGCCCTCCACCTTATAGTCTTTAAAGCTACGTGTTTTATACTTCTATTTTCTTTAACGTTTTAAATAATTTTTACGTATAAAATTAACTACTATTTGCCTTTTAAATGTTTAAATAAATATAACAAATAAAGCTTCGCAGTTGCACAAAAGTTTTATAGTACTAATTTTTACTTCGTTTAAATTTATAAAAATAGTACCTATAAAAATATCTATAGAAAACGCAAATCACAAGCATCCGGACTACCTAAGCAACCGGACCACCCCCTGGAACCCCCCTGCCGCGTACCCTGCGAGCCAAACTTTGCTATAAAAATATATGCATACTACTACTAAAAAAAAGTCTAACTTTGTAAATATTAATAGTATTAATATAAGAAACATACCATTATATGCGTAACTACGTACGAAATCTGAATCTGACTTTTATTAATTTTTAAAAAAATTATTCGCGCGTATATTGCAAGAAAAGCAAAAAACAGGGATTATTTTCGCGTATTTATAATAGCTCTACAAATATATTTTTTAAAAATATAAAGAAATAACCGTAAGATCTGTTATTTAGTTATAAATATAATAGTATATTCTATTTGCTTATACGATAAATATTTGCGAAGTTATTACGTATTATAGGTTTTTTTATTTTTAATATAATATATTAGCTAATATATATATATATATTTTGTTTAGTAAATAATAAAGAATCATATTGAAAAGGAAGTTTTAGTTATTTTGTTTATTAATAAAATATTTTAATATTTTATAATTAGTAATAACTAAAAAAATTTCCTTATATCCGCTAGCTAATTTAAACTTTTATATTTTTAATACGATAATAATAGTTTACAGCTTTTTATTAAATATATTATAATTTAATTTTAGATTATAAAATATTTTAAAAGATAAGCTATTAAATAGTATTAGGTATTATATAATTAAATTATTATGTTAGTAGTTATACGGTTAAAAATGTTAGTTTTAATTTTAATGAATGTTTTATATTTATAATATTTTAACAAAAAATTGAATGTTAAAGCTATTTTTAACTTATTAAAAGTTTTATTATATTTTTTAGTTTATTAAAATAATATTTTTCTTTTGTGAATTAATAAAACAGCATAATAATAGAACTGTTGTGTTTAATAAACTTATAACAAAAGTTGTGAAGTTTTAAAAAAAACTGTATAGTTTTTAAATTTATAAAAAGTTTTAGTGATAAATAATTTATATATATTTTTATTTATAATATATTTTAAATTTTAAATTTTGATAATATACAATTTAAACTTTTTAACATTCATTTATAGTTTAATATTTTCTAAAGTTTATAATATTATATATATATTTATATTAACTTTTAAATTGTTAAAATAAATAACAATATTATTAACGTAAACGTTATAAAAATTATTAAAATAGTTAAACAAAATATTATTAATATATTGTTAAAACGTTATAAGTTTATTAGTATAAAAAAAAACATTTTATAATAAAATATACTATATTATATATTAAAAGGTATTAAGTTTTTATTTTATAGTTTTAGTTTAATATAATAAAAACTTTAGCTTTATTTATATAAAACATAGTTTTTTTAATAAAGAGTAAAAAGTATGAATTTTTATTTGTAATTTTGTTTAGCTTGAAATAACTAATAAAAAAACGTAATCTAGTTTTAGCTTCTTTTTATAAATAAGAAAAATAGTATAGAAGCGATTTTCTTTGATTTTTTTTCAAACGATTTATTATTTTAATTTTTTTATATAAAATAAAAAAAAAAAAAAGCATTTGATATAAATTACGCTATATTGTAGGAATACTATTCAAAGTTATATCTTTTTTTTGACATACGATCTCTTTTAAAAGTTTTGCGTTTTAAAATATTAATTTCATAGTTAAACTTTTAGTTTTATTTTATATAGCTGCTTTTTATTCTTATTCTGTATAAAACTTTTTTCATTTATATTATAACTATATTAATAAAGGTTAAGTGAATGTTTTAAATATTATAGCTAAATATTAGTTAGTACTATTTATTATAAAGTTAAAATCAATCTTATAATCGGCTAATAAGTTTAATTGACATATTATATTTTTTAAATTAAAGTTTTTTCATAATTCTTTTGTATTATTATTGTTTAATACTAAGTATAAATATATTTTTAAAAGGTTTTTGTTATATTTGAAAAGCTATTATAAAAAGTTATTAAAAAAGTTTTTAACTGTTATACCTATTAATAAGTTTAAGTTCCAATTTTACGATTATAAGTAGATTAAATAGTTTTATAATTCTTTGTATAAACTTTCAGTTTATATCTATATATATATATAATACGCTTGCTCCTATATTTTTAAAAGATTATTTAATATCAAAGATAATTTACTATGATATAATATATTAAGATATAAAAAACTGTATTTATTTATATACTTGTTTATTAAGTTAATGTTGTTATATTTTATTAGAAATATATTGTTTTTAAGAAATGTTTATTTTCTTTACCTTTATTTTTTGAGGTTTTTATTTTCAAGCTTTTAAACTTAAAATAAAATATAAAATTGAAAAAAAGGATACATATTTATATTGAGCTATAATTGCAGTAATATATGTTTTACTGTTTATAGCAGTTATTTTACTTTTTAATAAATAATGGTAAGTAATATACTATTTTTATTAGCATATAAAACATTTGTTTTATATAATAAACTTTTATATTTTATTAATATTTGGTTTAAAAAATCAGGTTTTAGTTAAGCTACTAATGTTGATAGCAAATTTCCTTTAAAAATTATTAAAGTTCGTAGTGCTATTATTATAAAAAGTTTATAAATTACGATTAATATTAAACTAAAAAACATTTTAATTTTAGCTCGCTTTATAAATAATAAAACGTTTTTCATTATTCATATAAAATTAAAATATTATTTAAATATATAATTTTTTTTATTAAACAAATGGTAAATTTATTATTTTTAAAGCTGTGTTTTTTAATCAGACCTTATTTATAAGTTTAACAAAATTAGTTTTAAATTTATTAAATTTAGCTAGTTTACAATTGTCGAAATTGAAAAACTTTTTTTTTGGTTTAGCTTTTTTAAAAACATTAACATTTTTATAGCTTTTTTTAAAATATTTAAACAAAGCTTTTAAAATTTTTAATGTATTAAAATTAAATATTATTCAAATATAAATATAAATATTTAACAACTTTATTTTTTATTTATATTTTAATATTTAATTTTTTGCAGCATTATTAATAAACCAATTTTATATTGATAATTGATTAGTTCTTTATATTATCAATTTATATTTGAAACATAATATTATTATTCTTTATCATTATAAACAATAAAAACAAATATTTTTTATGAACTTTTAATCGGTACAAATATATTTTAAAGTATTTTTTTAAAACATATGTTACAAAGTTAACAACTTATTACTTAAATTTATTTATTTATTGTTATATTTAATAGTTCTGTTTTTTATTTCGTAAAAAAGCGGTTTATTATTTTATTAGAAGATTTAGCTATGAAATTTAAATAGCAATTCTTTATTATTGTAGGTTGTTTACTTTATTATATTGCTAATTTTCCGAATTTTTTGGTTTAAGTTATAAAACGATCGATCTATATGTTATTGTATTATAAAAAAGTATATATATGTATAACATATTGTTAAAAAGCTATTATTATTATTATAATTTTAGCTTTTATTGTAACAAACAAAGTAGCAAGTTTTTTTTTTCTATAAATAAAAACCTTATTTGTTAATTATTCCGTCCGCCTATAGCTATACTTTTTTATCTTTTTTTCTTAAAAAAGGTAAAAGAAAATATAGATTTATTACTTTTAATAAACAAAGCTTTATAATTTAAAATGAAAAAATTAATAGTAATATAAAATATTTTAGTATTATTTTAAAACAATTTTTTATTAATGCTAAGACTTTTTACTTATTTTTTATTTTTTTAAACTAAACTTATAAGCCAGCTTTTTATTTAATATTAAAATTAAAAATCTTATCTTTTTAGATAGTAAAGAATTATAAGTTCTTTAAAAATATTTATATTTATTTACTACCTTTTTGCTTAAAAGCAGTTTTTTTAAAAAACTATTTAGATTATTTTATTTATTAAAATTTAATTAGTATCAACGTTATATCGATAAGAAATATTATAAAACAGCTCTAATGTTTTATAAATAAAAAAATAATTTATAAATTATTATATTTAATATATATATAAAAGCAAGGCTTTAACAGTAAGTCCTATATTAGTATAAAAAATCTATAAATAAAGTAGAAAAGAAGTGAAAAAAAACAGCTATTTAAAGTAGTATTTTTATATATATGCGTAATAGGGCAGATCCTAGTAAATAATGTTCCTAATCAAGCAATTAAGTAGGTGGCTAATATAGTATATAGCTATCGATCCAGCTATACGCTCTATAAAGCGTTAAACATTAAGTTTATTTAAGTTCGCTTATATTAAAAACTAACAAGTAAATCTTTTAAATTAATATTTTTAAAATTAAAAAGTTCTTTTTAGCTTAACTTTAATTAGTTAATTTTTTACATTTTTATTTTTTTTATAATTAAGGTAGCAATTAAAAATTAAAATAGACTATATTAATAATCTCTTGTATTTATTGCTTATTTATATATTTTTTTAACTGTTATTTATTAGCAAGTCATTATTTTTATTACCCTTTTTTAAATAGCTTATAACTAATTGTTAAATTAGAAAAAAGTTGTTGTTATAATACTTTTCAATTTATTACTAAATACTATTTCTTATTTGATAGAATAGACTAGGGTGTTATAATAAAATCAGAATAATATATTAAAAAAAAAGAACCACATATTATCTGCGGAGCAGATAATATGCACTAGTCTATAGGTCATATAACTATTATGTAACGCCCCTCCGGGGGTCCCTAATAAATCTTGTACCCAGACCTAAACCCCTTAAGGGTCTCTATTAAAATACCGGGCGCAGAATAAAAGCTGCTAACTTTAGCAAAAATATATATAATTAATTGTCCTTTTATAAATTATTTTTTTATAATTTATCCTTTTATAAATCCTTTTTTTAAGCATTATTTATATTTATTTTATTTTCTTTTTTTAACTTTATAATTTTTTAGCTATTCTTAGCTTTTTTATCGGTTTTTTATAAACATATACTATATTTTGTTGCTATAAATATTAGTACTTAAAAATTAAAAAAAGCTTCTATATTAATAACAAGTATATTAAATATATTAACAATAAATATTTCTAAAGTAAATAAAACAGGTTTATTTATAATTAAATTAACTTTAACAATAATAGTTAGTTTAACTTTACGTAGTTTTTTTTTTTGCTTAAAAGCTATTTCGGTTCTTTATATTATTTCTACAGTTTTAATATGCTTTATAAGTTTAGCTTGCTTTATAACTTTAAGTTTTATATTAAAGTCTGGTTTAAAACTATTTTATTTTTAGTATTTATTAATTAGTTTTTATAAATAACGTAAATAATATTTTATATACTACTAATTATATTTATATCCTTATTTTTTTTATTTAATAAAGTAGTTAAAGCTATTTTTTTTTTAGTTTAAACAATGTTTTAAAACAATTTTAACTTAATAAATATTTCTTTTAATACTATTTTTTAAATTAAAATGCTAATTAGCTTTAATAAGCTTTAATAAAAAAAAAGATCGTTTAAAAAAGTTTTTATTGTTTTTTATTAAATATAGTTAAATAATTAAAACAACAGAGTATATATAATAATATTTTAAAAAGTTTAATTTATATGCTAAGTTTTTTATTTTTTGTTTAATTATTTATAGTTTGGCCTATTATTAAAAATATTTTTTAAAAAGTTTGCTTATAAAATAGTATTTATTATATAATTTTAAAAAAACTTTATTTTTTAAAAGTTTTTTTAATATTTTATACTTATAGTTATATTGCTACTTAGCTTTAACTATAGCAACATTTATAGCTAGCTTAACGTTTTTACATAAATAGTTACAAAATAATTATATTTTTTAAAAAATATATATATTTATTTATTTAGTTATAATATTTAAAAATTTTAATAGTTTAAACTTAAAGAGCTGTTTATGTAAAATAAATTATATTATTTATAAATATATCAAATTTAAGTTTTATTACAAAACTAAAATTAGTTTTATTTAATTTAACTTAAACTATATATAGTTATAATAATATATAGCAATTTTAATTGTTTAATTCTTTTTTTTAAAAGCTTATTTTTTTAAAAGTAGTAAACTATTATTATAAGGATCTTTATTTCTAAAGCTTTTTATATTTTTTTTAAAAAATTAAAAGTAAACTTATAGTTATAATAAAAAATAATTCTTTTAAAGATTTTTTAATTATATATTATATAGTATAGCTTATTGCTTTATAGTTATTAAAGTATGCTTGTTAATTTAACTAAAAGTAATACTATTATAAAATTAATATTAATTATTTATATAAAAAAAACGATTTTTTAAACGAATTAATTATAGATTATTTATTAATTTTTGTTTATTTATATAAATAAATTAATATTTGAAGCAATATTTAATATATTATTTTATAAGCTATAATTTATAATAAATAAAATAAGGTTCAAGGTTTTATATTATATACTTTAAATTAAAATAAAATTTTTTGTTATATATTACTTTAAATATTTATTTATATATAATATAAAAAATATATAGTTGCTTAATTTTTTATGCTTATTATAAATAAAGCTATCTAAAATAATAAATAAATGTCCAGGTTTAAAAAAAACTATAATATTTTTATTGTTTTATTAATATTTATTTTAATATAACTTGTTTAAAACTTTTTAGTAATAATAATATGTTTTATATATTAACTAAAAGTTACGTTTTTATTTATTATTTATTATGGCTTATGTTATATATTTAATAATATTTTATATTATATTTAATATTGTTAGTTTGTTTAATTGTTTTAACTTATTTATTTTATTTATAACGTTTATAACAGTATAAAACTAGTTTAAAATGTTTAATATATAGTTAAAATAACTAAACAAGTAATAAACTTAATAGCTATACTATAATAAATAAACAAACAAATTTATTAATTAAAAGTTTGCTTTATTAGTAGCTAGAATATTTAAAAATATTGAATTTATAATACTTTTTATAGCAAAATAATTTATAAATATAACTATAAGTTGCTTATTCAAATATATTATTATATAAAGCTTTTTATATATTATATTCAATACATTATTTCTAATTTTAAAAAACTATATTTAATTTTAGCCGATAATAAATGTTAATTTAAATATATAACGGGCTATATTTTTGTATAAAGTATAAATTTTTAACTATATAGAAAACTATAATTTTAAAACTTTTTTTTATAAAGCTGTTTATTTATATAAACAAAATCTAATCGGGGTTATAACAGTACAATATAGTTTTAATATAAATAGCATTCTAAAATATTTAGAAAAACGTTAGCTTAAAGTATATTAGCTTATATATAGTAGTTTATATATAATGCTTATAGTAACCTAGGTTTTTATTAATTACTTTATTTTCTTTACGGCTTTTAGCTAGTAACGCTGTTTTTTAGTTTTATAAAAGCTTCACGAAAGTTGTATAATAGGGTATAAAACTATAAAAAAAACTACTTATATTTAAATACTTTTTAAAAGCTTGTATACGTTTTTTAGTAGTTAATAGTTTTAAAAAGTTAATATAAAACTTAAATAATTTAATAGAAAAGTATTTAATAAAAGATTTTTTTAGAAATATTATAATATTTTTTAATTAACATAAACTAAATATAATATTTAAGTATTAAATATATTTTTTATATATTAAAATAAATAATAATATTATTAATAAAGTACTAATAAAAGTTTAAATAAAAATAAAATAATCGATTTATAAATTTTTAAATATATTTAAACAAATTATAGTATCCTATTAAAGCTACGTTTAATCTTTTTATATTTTATAGATTAATAATAATAAATCAATTATAATAAGCTAAATAAACTTTAAATTAATAAAAAAAACTGGTTATATTAATATAAGTAATATAACGCTTGCTTAATAAACTATTAATTATTTCGTTTTAAAAAAAAAAATTTTTATCTAATATAGCTACTTTGTTTAACTAATATAAATTAATAATTATTTAGTTTTTATTAACTTTATATCTATTTTTTTAAGTTATAAAAACTAAATATATAAAAAAAATAATATTATTTATTTATTTTATATATCTTATTTTATATAGTTTATTATATATTTTATTAAGAATTTATATATTATAATAACTTAAAAAGTATACTTTAACATTTAACTTAGTTTTTTGCTAGTTATTAATAAAAAGAATTTTTAGCTATTAGTTTTTAAAAATATTAACTTTTTTATAGTTTACTTATATATTATAAGCTTTTATAATTTTTATAAACTTATTTATTTTAATAGCTTATTTAAAATAAATATCAATATTATTTTTAATAATATATTTAAAAAAGTTAATTAGCTATTTAATATCAAAGTTTAAATAATTATTTAAGATTTTTATTTTAAAAAGTTTATTTAGTATTAAAATATATAGCTTAATTTTAAGTATATATTTTATACCCGTAATAATATTAAATATAATATTAGTAAAAAAAATATATATTAGCTATATATATATTTTTTATATTAGAAATATATAAATAAAAGTTATATTAGTAGTATTAATATTAGTTTTAAAAAGCGCTTTTATAAAAGTTATAGTTAATAATTTAATTTTTTTTAAATTAGCTAACTTTTATATATTTATATAAAAATAATTAGTAAATATATTGTTTATTATAGTTACTATTAATATAAAAAATATATTAAACTTAGAATTTACTATAATTATTAAGTTTATAAAAAATAAAAAGTTAGTATTAACTATTTTAAATAAAGAAGTAGCTAAAATAGTAGTAATAATTGCTAATATTTTTATTGCTAATTTTTATAAACCAATATAACATTTATTATTATAGTTTTCGCATATTTATTTTATTTTTATTTTTTTATAAATTTTTATTAATATATTTAAAATATTTAATATAAATACTATTTTAAATATTTTTATATTAAATGTAATATTTATAGTATTTTTATATATAGCTATAAAATAAAAGTTTTAATTAGCTAGTAAAAGTTTATATGTTATTTATAAATAAGCTATTTTATTATTTTTAACTATAACGTTGTATATATTTACTATATATTATATATATCTATATAACTTTATATAAATATATTAAATATAATTATAAAGTTATCAAAATTTTAAAATAAATCTTTTTTTTTTAAATAATCGATAATAGTTTCGTAAAAATATAAAAAATTATTACTAATAAGTATTCTAAGTTATAATCTTTTATTAATAACCTATTTTTTTTTTATAGTTAATAATTTAAATTTTTTATATTTATTTATTTTATATATAAAAAACTTGAACTTTGTTTATTTAGTTAATATAACTTTATAATTGTTAACTATAGTAATATACTTTTTTTATTTTTAATTATATATTTTAAAGTTTATAAGTATTTATAGCTAATTATAGTGTTATTAATACCTAAATTAGTATAAACTTTTATATTTATTCTAGAAAAAAAAATATATTTTAAAACGAAAATATATATAGCTTAATTATAATATTTTATTATATTTGTTTATATTAAATACTTTTATTATAAAGACTTTTTTATTAAAAGCTTTATTAATATTATTTTTAACTTTGTTTATGGAATTTTGCTTTTTTTAGTAAACTTTTATATTATACTTTTTTTAGCTGTTTAATAGTTAGTTAAATATTAAAAAAATAAATTATAAAAAAGTAGTTTTTAAATATAATATTTATAAATATATTATATAAAATTTAGTAATAAAAAATATATACGCTTTTATTTATATATTTAAGTTAAATATTTAGTTTATAACGTTTTAAATATATTTTCAATATAAGTAAAGATTTATATTTATTATAATATTTATAATAAATAAAAGCTTTGTTTAATATATAATAAAATATACTGCTGCTATAATATTTTTTATTAGTTTTATTATTTATATTATAATTTTAACTGTAGCTTTAATTTTAATTATATTTATAATTTTTATTATTATTTTTATAGCTTTTTTTATAACTATTGTTATAATTATAACTTATATTATAACTTTAACTTATATTATAATTGTTATTTTTATTATAGTTGCTGCGTTAATAATTATTATAATTATAATATTATTAAAAATTATTTTAGTTGCTATTATTAAATTAATATTTTTTTTAAAATCGATATTTTTTTTAACTAGTATTTATAATATTATTTCAAATAATTGTTATATCAAAATAAAAATAAAAATTTATATAAATAAAACTTATATTTTTTTTTAAAATAGTTTTTTTAGCTTAAACGTTTAAATATTATTTTTTAGCTTTATGTTTTAATATATATTATAACTTTGTAATTTTTTATTTTTTAAAAGTTAAATTTAATTTAAAATTTAATTATTTTATTAACTATATATATTTTTTATAATTTTAGCTTAATTAAAATTATTTTAAAATAAAATACTATTTATATAAGCGTAATATAATTTACGTTATATATATTAAGGAAAAATGTTATAATTTTTAACAATATAATATAAAATAAATTTATCATTTAAAAAGTTCTTTATTATATAACTAGTTCTTATTTTAAAACAGTTTTTTAGCTTAATTAATATTTCATTTAAACTAGGTTTTTATTAACTATGCTAATTATTTAAATTAACTTTATTTATTTACTATAATAAAGTAAATTTTGTTAATAAATAATTGAACAGTTTTATAATTTATGCTATATTTAATATTTAAATATTTTTATTTTTAAATAATATTTAAATATAACTAATAAATATATATATATTCATATAAATAATATTTTTTTATTAGCTACTACTTTTTAATATTTAAGGTTGTTTTATTTTAAATATAAAATATTAATATTGTTACATTTAATTCTATAAGTGCCCCCGTTAATAAAAGTAAAAAAAAAAACATTAAAAATAACTTTTTTATAATTATTATAATAATAATAACTTTTATTACTATTATTAAAATTGTTTAAAAAATTGTTTTTTAAATTATAATATAGATTATAACTAAAAATGTTTTTGTAAATATTAACAAAAAAATAAAAAAATAAAAAAATATTTAAAATTAGTTAATGTTTAATTAATTAAGTTTTTTAATACATTTTTTTTAGTAGCAAATAATATTAAACTTTTATATATTTGCTAATTTAATACTATTTTTAATTTAATATTATTAAGGATATAATATTGTTATTTTTAATAACTTATAAATACTTTTAAATTAATATTTATTTGAAAATAAAATTAAAACGTTACGTATTAAGTTTACTAATATGTTTAACTTTATAACTTTAGATTTTATAATTTATTACTAGTTTAACATAAAGCTAATTATAGCTTAGTTCGGTTTAATTTTAGGAAATAGTTTTATAATATTTAGTTTTATATTTATTACTTTAAACTATTTAATATTTAATATTAAACATTAAATTTATTATATTATTTAGTAAAGAACTTAGTACGTATAATATAAATTAAAATATATAAATAAAATAAAATAAACTATATATAAAATAATAAAATAAATTAAATAAAAAATTGCTTCTTATTTAAGTAGCAGGTATTAAAACGTTGTTATTACTTTTATATTTAGTAGTATTTTATAGCGTACTAAAACGTTAGCTATAATAAAGTAATCTGCAACGTTTATAAACAAAATATAGAAATGTTTTATTAAGGTTATTTTTAGCGTACTAAAATGTTAGCATACTAATAAGTTTTTGCAAGGTATATAAATTTGTATAAAAGATCGGTGCTAAAAGTTTAATAGTATACTGTAGCAATAATAATATTTATTTTAATTAATGTTTTACTATTTAGCGTTTAATATAATTGTTTTTTGCTGAAATAGATTATATATATATAATTTGCCGCTAAAATTTTTTTTTTAACTTTAAAAAATTAGAAAACAATAGAAAACAATAGTTTAGTATAGTCTTTATAATAAAAACTGCGTAGCAAGGCACTATTTTAATAAAATAAACTAGGGTGTTATAGTAAAATTAAGATAATATATTAGAAAAGAAAGAACTATATATTATCTGCTCCGTAAATAATATATACTAGTCTATAGGTTATATAACTATTACGTAATATCCCTCCGGAGGTTCCTAATAAATTTTGTACCTAGACCCAGACTTTTTAGGGGTCTCTATCATTATTATGTTTTTAACTTTCTAATAAAAAAACTTTATATGACAATAAAAATAAAAGAATAATCCTTTTTAATTCATTTTTCTTTTTGCTTAAATTAAACTTAATAATTTTAATTTAGGAAAATATTGTTTAAGTTTTATATAGTTAGTTTATATAACATTTTTTGCTTTTTTGCTAGCTATTAAATAACTTTAACTTAAAAGAATTAAATTTATTAAATTAAATTTTTAAAGTTATACAATATTTTTAAATCATTAAATAGTTTAACTTTCAATAAGTTATATTTGTTTAAAAAAATATATAAATATTGTTATTAATATTAAAATTGAAATTATAACAATGTTTTTTACTTTACATTATTATTTACATTACACTTTTTTATTTATTGTTTTTTTTAAATATATCTTTATTGAGGTTAGTCTTCATTATACTAATTTCCCACTCTAGTTAAAGCTTAACCATTTTTAGTTAAACTTAAAAATACTTTTGCTATTATTATTTTCAAATATTATGCTTAAATTAAAATTACTCTTTTAGTTATAATTACGTTTATTTCTTATATATTTGTAAGCTAAAAATGTTATAATTCTGTTAATATTATAAAACTAACTAGTTAACATTAATAATAGGTTAATCGTTTAGTTTAATAACGTATTATTTATTTAAATCTTTAAATAGCTAGCGATATATATTTTGTTTAAAGTCTGATTTGTTAATATAAACTTAGCTTATTTAATAAATAAAATTAACATTGAAAGCTTAAAGCTTTTTATCAGGGTTGAGAATTAACATAAATATTTGCCCGGACTAATGCTAATATTAAAACCTTTAAGAAATCTATATTAATATTAAGACTAAACTAGTACTTACTAAATTAATATATAATAAACTAGTTGTACCAAAATATTAAATTAGTATTTTAACATTTTTAGGAAACATTGAAGTATTAAAAGAAATATTTATTAATTAATATAGTTCTTTTCTCTTTTTTTGCTGAACTCTTTAATATAGATTTTACAATAAAAAGCTTTTTTTTTTGAATAGTTTAAATACTAATTTAATTTACTAAATTAATCTTTAAAAGTTTTTACTAATATTAAACTAATGTAGTATACTAAAGCTTTAGTTCTTATACTAAATATTAATTTTTTAACGATGCTTTTTTTTTTTTTTTTTTGAAGGTTATAACATAGCTGGGATTGTGGCTGTGATTATTAGCCACATGAGTAGCTGCGTTTCCAGTCATCCATTCCTTTAAATTAGTGTAGCAAATAGATACAAAAACTTAATAGAACTCACACTTCTCTCTCCCACAGTCCTTCTAACACTAAATATTAACGTTTTATATTTATTAAAGTAATAATAATAGTTATATACATAATCACATATTTTTTAAATAGTTTTCAAATAAATTCATTTTTTTATTTATTAATAATTAAACAAATAATAGCTTTAAACGTAAACTTTCTTTTATTGCTTACAATACATGAAATTTGATTTTTACTGCTATTATAATAATTTATATTTTTAAATAGCTTTACTTTTAAATATAATAAACTTTAAACATGCTTATGCTTAGCTTATTATAGTTCATTTAACAGTAAAACATTCGTTTATTAAATATATAAAAGTTTTAAAAGTTATATAGTTGTGTTTTTTAAATCGCTATTTTTTATATTAAATTGTTTTAACTTTACAGGTTATAACTTAAATGTTTTATTTAATAAAGTTTATTAGGTTTTTTAATTCTTAATATTGTAATTAGTTTTATTTAAGTTATTAGCATAATGTTAGGGTAGCTGGCACTTCGTCTATAAATAGTACTCCCTAGTAATAGTTTAGAACAACAATAATAAATAATCTGCAAAAATTGGTTGCTGTTCCTTAGAGGTTTTTATTTATTCTGCCGGCTTTTTGAACGGACAGGAGTTAACATTCCGTTGTTTAATAAACTCCAGCAAAGTCCACTATATACTGTTTCCTATTCTCTAAGAACTTCTAACATAAAAATCTTACCTACTAATATACATTATTCTAGAAAACTACTTTAAGCTGGCATCATTATTATTAATACTTTGATATTGTTATTAACACTTTTAACTTTTTATTATTAATACTTTTATTATTTTTACTACTATGTTATAACTATACTAAATTTGTTTAAATAAAAAAACGATTTGTTTATAATATAACATTTTTATTACATAAGTTTATATAATTGTTTAAGTTATTAAGGATTATTAAAAAGAATTTAATAGTATTTTAAAACTTATATTTTTTCAATTAAGTTAAATTTATAGTTAGCTTGTTAGCTACCGTTAATTTATTTTATTTCTATATTGTTTTATCATTTTTTTAATACTGTTTTAATATTTTATAAATGTCACGGCGGAGCCTTGCGCGTACCGTCAGTAAATTCTGGATTCACATATTAATATTAAGCTGCAGAAGAAAGGATTCCACGAGGGATCCAATCTGGCAGCGTGGGCTATATATATAAGGTGTGTGTATAAGTGAATACAGGCACCAGTGAATAAGGGCAGTGAATAGGGGTCACGAGCCACAGCCCTAGCCACGTACTAGCCACAACCACCACTAAGGCTATACAGATCTCTACTGGTCTGCCACCCGTAACTATAAACTTTTTTTTTCAAATTAATATATTAGCTTTAAATAATATAGCATTATTTATTTTATTAAAACAAAAATTTCGTTTTTGCTATTAACCTGCTGCTTTTTTATAAAAAAACTTTTATATATTTTAAATTTAAAAACTTATATTTAAAATTATCTATTATATCGTTAAGTTTTAATTTCTTTGATTTATAAAACTTAAATAAAAATATTAAAGCTTGTTTCTTTATTTTCGTTAATTATTTTTCATCTTAAATTTTAAACGTTCAAGTTATAAAAAATATTATTAAAAAAGTAAAAAAGTTTGTTAGTTAATAGTTTTAAAAAGATGTTTTTATTTAATAACTATATTATATTTATTATTACAATTTTTAATAATATAATATACTTCCTTAATTTTAAGCTTATTAAAAGGTTTATTATTATGTAGTTTAAAATTTGAAAATATTTATTTAGTTTATATATTACATTTAAATATCATATTTTAAATTTAATACATAAAATTTTTTATTTTTTCTCAATTTTTATTAAGTTTTTTATATATATTTAAACGGAAAGTTTAAAGTTTTTTTCAAGGTTTTTTATTTTATTTATATATATAGTTAAATGAAAAGTTTAAACTTTTTTAGTTTTTCTTTAGTGCGTTAAACCGTTTTTTTATGTTGAGCTATTGCTTTTTAATTTTTAGCGTTTTTTAAGAAGTTATAAGTTTATATAGCTAATTATTATAATTTTTAGTTTTACTTTTTCTAAAATTATTACTTATTTTTATTTTTAACTTTTGCTTTTCCTTTAAGTTTAAAGCCTTTTTTTTCAAAGCGGCAATACATCTTATTTGTTTTTATCTTTATATATTAATTAAATTTTTTATATTTGTTTTATAAATTTTAAACTAATATTTTTTTAACTTAAGCTTATTTGATAATATAGTGGGTTACGGGGTGCACCCCGCTCAAAATGCTGTTATATAACTTATAGCCCCACTATATAAAAGTATATATCAATTATATAGAATTGTTATAAAACTATATATTTTACTTAATTCATTAACTACTACTTTAAATATACTTTATTATATAGTAGAAAGAAAGTAAGAAGGAGAAGTATATATTATATTTAGTTCTAGTATCTGTTTGCTAAACCTATTTTAATAAGTGTGTAGCTACGAACGTAGCCACTTATATAGCTACTATTTTTAGCCACAATTCTAGTTAGTCCGAGGTAAAATAAAGCATGCCCTCATGCTTTATAAAAAAGTATATCTATTTTATTTATCTAAATTTTCGAACTTATTGTTTTAATAGTAATATATATTATTTATCCTTTTTCGTTTATAAATAACCGCTTTTAAGTACGAACAACTTTAATAAATTTTCATAAAAGTTAAACCTTTTCGCTATTTTTAATCCATTAAAGTTTTCTAATTTATAACTTTTTTTTCCGGTTTAATAAGCAATCCTAAAAGGACCCTTTTACTTAGTTCTTAGTTTTAGTTATTTTCTTGCCTAATAAACGAAAACTAGGTCTCCTACTTAAAAGCTAGATCTATAATTATATAATGCTTATTTTTTTGTTTGTATATTTTTATATTATTATTTAACGTTTTTAAAATAGTATTAAAAACAACCGACTTATTATACTATAAGCTTTATTTATGTTTTTTTATTTAATAGCGTAAAGTTTTTTATAAAAAGGGCTATTTTTAGTTTAATATTTTTAAACGTAGAATATTTTTATTTAAATATATCCTTTAATATATAGCTATATAATATTTCTATAAAACTATACCTAATAAACTTTATATATTTAAAGTTTAAATATTTTATTAATTCAAGAATTTTAATATTTTATTTTTTGTTATTTTTATAATTAAAATTGTTTATTTAAGTTATAAAAAGTATTATTATTTTATTAAAAACGATCTATATTATTTTATTAAAAACTTTAACTAATTTAACGCTTTAATAAAAAATAAAAAAAGTATAAATTATTTTAACACTTTTTTTTTTATTTAACTTATAAAGTTTTATAAAATAAACGTATTTTTTAAGTTTATATATATTATAAATAATATGCTACTTATTTTATTTATTTAATATTTCGTTTTAATAGCTATAGTTTTAGCAATATAGTTAGCAATAAAATAATATTATTTATATCTATTAAAATAATTAACTATATAGTAAATATATTTATTTTTATAAAAAAACGTTAAAAATAAACTAATAAAGTTAGCTATAATAATTTAAAATAATTTATAAATAGTTATTAATAAATTAAAAGCTATTAACTTATTAAAATTAAATTAAATATATTAAAAGTATTTTAATATATATTTAAAAACGTTTTTAGCTATTATAAACTAATAAACTATTTAATTTATTTTTTATAAAATAAATAGCGCTTAAAAATAATTTAACATATTATATATAGTTTATAATATATTTATAACTTTTTTTTAAATAAAATATCGTTATTAGTATTTATAAAAGCAGTATTTTAGTTAACTGTTTTATATTTTAAAGTTTTTTGCTTTATTAGCTAGCGCTTTAATTTTTAAACAATTTTTTTTTATAAAACTTTTTAATTTATTTAAATAACTTTATACGTTTAAATATTATAATAATTTAGTAAATTTACGTTATAAAAAGCTTAATATTTATGCTAATATTAAG